>JBBPBX010032530.1:18936-33836 GCA_038048925.1 Garcialebias charrua
TATATATATATATGTATATGCAGTGTTGGGGTAGTTACCCAAAATAAGTAACTAGTTACACATTACAAGTTACTTTTTCAGGGTATCTGCGGGGTTGTAAAAGGTAGTAAAAGGTAGTAAATGAAATTAACACAAATTAAGGCCATTAAAAAGTATTAAAAAGTAATAAACGTCATCTGACGAGGTATTAAATTTTTTTTAAACCTACACAACTATATTTTTCTTGTTCTGTCGTCTAAAAAAAGGTCTGTGAATTTATTTATCTTTTCTAATTTTATGTTCCAAGTAGGACCTTAGCTAAAACAAAGACGTCATATCGTCAGTCAGTGTGCGCGCGCACCTACAGCTGGTATCATGTCTGTAAAAAGAAACAGGAAAGGATCACGGCTTTATCCTCCGACATTTAACAAGAAATGTACCTAAACAATTGTTTGTTAGCTCGAAATTATAGCAAAAGGGGTGTCTCAGTCTAACGTTTTCTTAATAAATGTACTTTAATGGTTAAATCGGCTTTATTAAAAAAAAAAGTGTCGCTGCCTCAGTGCCTGTGTGCTCCGTGATCGCTCAGCGGTGAAAACAGGAAAAAGGAGCGCGGCTCGTTTCGCCGACATTTAACAAGAAAATTACCTAAACAATTATTTGTTAGCTCGAAATTATAGCAGAGGTGTTTTTCTGTCTGTCATTTTCTTAATAAATGCACTTTAATGGTCAAATTAGCTGCATTTCGCCACCGTGGTGCAGCTTGCTGCTGGATTGAAGGTTCAAGCAGAGAGGTGGGGAGAGTATGGCAGGCCGATTGAGTCATTAATAGCTAGTGAAGATTCTCAGTCATCCAGGACATGGTGAATTCTAAAAAGTGCAATAAAAAAACAATAAAGTATAGTATAATAGTATAATAAATAGTATAATAAATAAAGTCCAGTTGTTTTTGTCTTGAACTTTTTTAAATTTGTCATTATAGGCACGTTTTCCTATTACATGATACAACAGCATGCCATACACTATTACTACAGTTTTTTTTTTTTTTTCAGTCAGAATGAATGAAACGGTCATATTTCAGTGTTATGGTTTATAAATATGGGGAAAAAAATCTATAAATATGTCACTTCGTCCTATAAGTTGCAAGGCATGTAAATTATGCAAAAAACTGCAACTTACAGGATGAAAAATACAGTAGTTATTATTTTTCTACCTCTCTTTTTGAATTATGCATGTGTTCAGTGTTGAATTATTTTAACTAAACTGTTCTGTTTTCAAGTTTACAGTTTTTGTTTGCCATTAGAGATATGTTATGTGTGGGAACAATTAAACTTTTTCTCTTGGGTTAGATTTAAATAACAAGTAGGTCAGTGCTTTTATTGAGGCAAGAAGCAAATTGATGTATCCAGTAATTGTTATAAAACTACATTTACTACCAAAGTTTAGGAAGAAAATGACAGTAATCTATCACTTTACAATTAGTTGCTCTAAACTGAAGTACAACAGGTTGCCGCTACGGTTACAGCTCGGTGCCGTGATGGTATTAAAAAATATTTTGATGGTATTAAAAAGGTATTAAAAGGTATTAAATTCAACTCTGGAATTTCTGCATATACCCTGTTTTTATAAAAGTAACATATTACACTACTTAGTTACTCAGTTCTGAAAGTAACTTAGTTACATTACTTTCGGATTACTCTAAGACCTGAGATTTAACCTGTATTAATTTTTGGATTTTTCTTATCCGTTTGCAGGCAATAGCAGCCTTTTCTCTTTTAAAGTTGGCTGGGTTGATCCAATGTGCTGTCATGCCCAAAAAACTTTTGTTATGACAGGTCCAAATATCTGCAGTAGTTGACACATACTCAAAGCCCTCAAACGTTTTTTTCAGTTCATTTTCCATCTTCACATAACACTGGTCAAGGTACTTTGAAAACGTTTTTCTGTCTGACGATACCAGTTCACCTCCTGTTGTCTGTATTTTGCTCAGAATTCTTCGGAAATACGGGGACTCAACTGTTGAAATTGGCAACACTTCGTTCACTACGTACGCTGCTACAAGTTTGTTTACCTCAGCCTTTGTAGTGGATGCCTGGCGGTGAAATTCAAGCCGAGCCTGCTTACACGGTGGCGGCATCAAACTTGCTTCACCATCCCTCTGCGGCTCTTTAGCAACTAGCTTAGCATTAGCGTGTTGTCTTTGTAAATTTCTCGCGACAAAAGAAAAATAATGTGAATACTTCCATCCATAAAATGAAATCGCCGCGTTCTCCTCCATCTCCGCCATGTTGTTCATTCATTCCCTCCAATGTATGTCTATGTACCTTATATGTCTATGTACGTTGACGTATGACGTTCCGACGTCATCGCGTACGTCTTGGTTTTCTCCCCGTGACAGTCATGCGTCTGCTCCGTCGTCCCACAACTTTTCTCCGAAAGGTAAATTAAATATATTTTTTTAAAACTATTCTCCTAAAGTCAGAGAGTCAGAGTCAGAGAGTCTTTACAGTATTGTCATTTGCACCGCATGTGGTACATGTGATGAAAACGAGATTATGTACACGAGGTCCCAGTTACATCCAACAACAAATGAAAGAGAAAAACAGTAATAACATCTAGAACTAACTAAGAAAAACATCAACTAGTAATACACTAAGCCTAATATAGTGGGAATAAACAGCAGCACGAACATGAGTCTGTATGAGCAGATGGTCACAGATGAACACAGCAACAAGAAAACAGATCAGCATCAGCATGATGTGATATTTTGCAGTGTTTATTTTTTATTTTATTTTTATTTATTCATGAGTCTAACAGCCTCAGGGTAGAAGCTGTTCCTCAGTCTAGTGGTTCTACACTTGATGCTCCTCAACCTCCGTCCTGAGGGGAGTGGGGCAAAGAGTGAGTGTGCTGGATGAGTGAGGTCTTTCATGATGCAGGTGGCTCTTTTCCTGCATCTGGAGGTGTAAATGTCTGTGATTGTGGGGAGACTAAAGGTCCTGATTGTAACGCAAGTAACTAATGTAAGGTTTTGTTAGTAACTGTAATATATTACAGGCATTTTCAAAGTAGTGCGTTACACTACCACGTTGCTGAAAAATGTAATGTGATTACTGTAACGCGTTACTAAGTAACGCGTTACNATATATATATGTATATATATGTGTATATATATATATATATATATATAAATGATCATTTCTGATCATTTTTGTCATGATTGCGCAATCTTGCGCAGCAAGAAGAAGGTCTCCAGTTTAGATGGTCACAAGTTAAAGTAGAACACCGGACGCCATCTTAGGTCCAGTCACGGGTGCCTTTGAAGGTCTCCAGTTTAGACGGTCACAAGTTAAAGTAGAACACCGGACGCCATTTTAGGTTCAGTCACGGGCCGGCTGCTGGCCTTTGAAGACTGGTGACCTGGGGCCTCATGTATCAACCATGCGTGCGCACAAAAACATTGCGCACGTCACTTTCCACGCAAAGTGGCGTATGTATCAAATCTGATATGAACGGGAATATCTGCGCTTCCACGTAGAAATCCACGGCTGCTCCCCTGCTTGCGTACGCACGTTTCTGTGGTTATTGTTCCTTTGGCGACACTTACAGGTGATCTGTGAAACTGTGTCCACGATGTGAAAACAATCATAAATCCCACCAAACACACATGATTAACGATTATTACATCCACATGGACGCAATTAGATGAGTGGATATAAAAGCATGCGCCAGATAGTGGCAACAATATTGACAACAATGAGATGTAATTTCTTTAAATAAGAAGTTAACCAAGCTGTATTAACACGCCTACGTTTAGGTCAGTGGGTAAAGCGCTTGCCTTTAGTTCCAAAGGTCGTGAGATCGACTCCCGCATGGTACAACGTTTTTCTTTTTTTTTTCGTTCCAGATTGAAATACACATGAAAACTATTTACAAAACAATAAATCGTCTGCTTCCTTTCATTTCATGTATTGTTCTATTTCTTGTTGTTTCATTCAATAGTTTTCCTGTGGTCTTTAAATCTGGAATGAAAAAAAAAAAACATTGTACCAAGCGGGAGTCGATCTCACGACCTTTGGGACGAAGGGCGGGCGCGTTCGCCACTAAGCTATACAGGCATGTTAGATCAGCTTGGTCAACTTCTTATTTAAAAGTGGATGGTTTGTTTTGCACTGTGCGTGCCGAATGAAGCCTTTTTCCGTGCTTCTCTGCCTCACTCAGAAGTGATTTCTGTTCACAGTCCGTGAAGTTCCTCTTTTTTCCACGTTCCGACATGATTTGCAATGGAGCAGAGACGACATTCCTGTCGTGCATGGCATATTTGAATGACTTTGCATATTCATACGGAGGCGTGTCAAGGGCGGAGTCGGCCACTCTCTCATGTGCGCTGAATTCCACGTTGATTGTGTTGTACATAAGGAATGTGCGTGGATTCCGGTGTACGCACAGTTTGATAAATCTGGATTTTTTTGTGCGTGGACACTTTTCTGGATTTGTCCGTACGTGACTTTTCAGTAAGAAATCTACGCAAGTCTTTGTACATGAGGCCCCAGGATTGCCTCATATGGATTAATTACTAGCTGGAAACGTCTCTGTGAACTCTGTGGATGTCTCAGGCAGCCGCGGATTTATCGCCGATCGTGCCAGGCCGCCGCGCGAACACCTCCGGCCTGGCTAGCTCCAGAAGCTAACACGGGAGCTAACACGGGACGCAGCAGCGGCTTTGACCACCTCAAAGTAAGAAATTATATTTTTATTTAATTTATATTTTTATTACTGTACTGTATTAATTAATTACACTGTGTTAGGTGTGTTAGGATAGGCGAAGTACAGTACTTGGTACCACAAAAAAAAAAAATACAGGACATCCCCGAGTGACGAGTGGACAAACGGACCGACCTGCGAACAGATCGAGCTGCGAACGGTCCTTAGGTCCGGAACTCGTACTTAACTCGGGGGTTAGCTGTATATATATGTATACAGGTAACCCTCGAGGTACGACACCTGCGACCTACGGCAACTCAGACTTACGATTTTATCATATTTAATAAAAATATGATTAAAAAAAAAAAAAAAAAATTTTTTTTTTTTTTTTTTTTGTGTTTAAAAGTTATTAATTTCATGTGTATAGCACTTTGTTGCAGCTGTGGTTGTTTTAAATGGCTTTATAAATAAAGTATAATTATTAATTTTACGTTTTGATAAGAAATTAATCGTATTTACGCAACTTCCGGTTTCCGCTCGCCACTTCCGGTTGCCATTTTACAACTGTACTGCGGTCAATGGAGCTCCGGAGGCTACTGTCAGCTGGCTCCGTGTGCCCGATCAGGGTTGCCTCATACGGATAAATGAGCTGGAAACACTCGGTCAACTCTGTGGACGTCTCAGGTCCGGAGGAGCAGCCGCGGATCGCCCCGCGATCGGCGGCCACAACGCCGCCCGACATGCTAACGACAGCAGCTAACAAAGCAGCTAACACAGGCGAAGACACCGAGCCGACATGCCGCGGAGGATCCATCTGCGGCCGGGAGCTCGCCGCAAATGTCCGCCTGGCAGTCGGGGCCACCGGCTCAAAGTAAGACATTATATTTTTTATTTGTTGTGCAGTTCTGTGCGTGTTTATGGCCTTAGTATGTCTGCTTGTTCAGTCTCATGCCATTAAATATGTGTGCGGCGCTCCGTTAGCGGTATAACCGCGACCTATGTCAGAAACGCGGACCTACGATAGGCATGTGTTTTTGGTCCGCGAGGTACGACAAAATCGACCTAAGTCACACACGTAGGTCCCTATCCCTGACGTAGGTCGAGGGTTTGCTGTATTATATATATATATATATATATATATATATATATATATATATATATATATATATATATATATATATATATATATATATATATATATATATATATATATATATATTTTGTAATGTTTTTATTTTATTATTTAATTGTTGTTTCTTTTTTATGTCTTATTCAAGGTAATGTGTGTGAGTGGTGGGGCAGCATCCTTGCGCCCTCTAGTGGCCAGCTGCCACTGCTGATTAGTCTCTTGAAAATGATTTGTTCAATTAACTTTGTAGAGATGTAGTAGAGTGCTGTATGTATGTGTGTGTAGGTAAATGAGGGCACAGATTGTGTGGTGAAGAGCTTTAAGTATCTTGATTAGATAGTATACTATATAAGTACAGTCCATTTACCATTTACCATATATCAGAGTTTGCATCAGGAATTTGCACCAGACGTGTTTAAAAATGTCAACATATTTAAAAAAAATCCTGTAGATTCAGTGCTTTGTTATTTTTTGCTATGGGAAACAAAACAAAAACTCATGTTTTAATGTTCAAATGTTGCCACAAATATAAGAAGAAGAAAAAATCTGGCATACTCTAAACCTATAAGAGCTCACTAAAGGGTAAATAGGCTTACCGGTAATCAACATTGTGTAAACCAATTAAGTCGTGAAGATAATGGATCATAAAATTTCGATAAACTTTATATTGCTTTTGTTTTGCTCAACATCAAGCAGTCCATTTATAAGTCTGTACTGCGCCTATTTGATCTCAATCTTTACAACACTTAGTATTCTAGATTATGGTCTGTCTGTAGAGGTGACCTCCTCCTCCTCCTTTCATCTCTGTCTGCCTAACCTGAGACAACACTCTCTGACTGGGGAGGACAGACACACCAAGTTGATCCTGATTATAACAAGCACTTAAATCTCCTTCTGCACACCCCCTAACACAAAGGTTTTATTAGAACAAGCATTTACATCAGCCTCTACATTGGTTTTATTAGATCTAAGGCCTCTTACATCATTCCAGAAACGTGCACAGGTCTTCTGCTTGTCTTTGCTCACCAGGTCAGGGTTTGTCAGAGCTCAGGGTTTTGTGTGGAGAAGCAAGTCAAGATAAGACTCCACTGAAGCTTCATGACAAACTGATGTGCTTGGTGTCCCAGTATCACAGCTAAAGCCTAAAAGGAAATCTTGTGAAATAAATGTTGCGTTCTTGCGTTGCGTTGTTGCGTTTTTGTTGCGTTTTTGTTTGCTTAGAGGACTGGTGTTTCTTTAGTTTTTTACAGCTCGTAATAATGGTCAGTTTTAGACAGTTACTGTGCCTGTTTCTGTCTCTATTGCCAGTCCAGTACTGCTATCAAGTTTTATAATGTGAAGCAGCCCTCTTGCACTCTTAAAACTGTGAGTCTCTGTACGATTCTCCAGCAGCTCTATTGACTGGCTCTCTGCTCCTCCGGTCCAGTCTGGGCTGCTCCTTTCATTTACTCAGCCAGCGCACAGCGGCTCTGCTCCGGGGAGAGCTCCTGAAACAAGACTTCATCAATTCCAGATGAAACACCAACATTTCCTCCCATTACACCAAAGCACCGCTCCCGTTCACTCGCCACAATCTCTCACTGCTGCGCACTCGGTGTGTGTAATGAGGAGTGGGACTGTGTGTGCGCGCATGTGTGCATTTATGTGCTTTTTTTGTTTTGTTTGTATGTGAAGTTTGTGTTTGTGTGTGCGTGTGTAAAAGGAAAAGGGAGTATGTGAATCAGTAGCAGAGGCAGGGAAAGTTGCTAAGGGGTTGGTCTGGGGCAGGATGGGGTGTGGGGGTGGTGTGGCTCTCCTTTAGTTGTCCTCCTGCACAGAGAACATGGAGATTTGCAACAAAGCCAACAAACCCCATTGACTCTCACTCTCATAAGCCGTGTTTCCATCAAGGTTTCTAGATGCGCATTTTGAAGTATCGCAGCAGAAAAGCTTAATGGAAACGGCAAAATCCGAATTTACTTCCTCAAATTCGCCAAAAAGTTTATACGCTCGCTTGAGGTGGTTTTTGGGATCTTCGAAAATGAGCAGATGCGCAAAACGACAGATGGAAACAGATTTGCCGACTCAGTTCTGCCGTAGCGAACATTCACGTCACGTGACGTTCAGCTGTTTCCGCTCCGGACAACATGTAACATCGCTAAAACTAGTTGGCATGACAGAATAAATACAACTTGCCCGATAGCAACACGTACCTGAAATATTCTCTCCATTTTGACGAGATGTGTGGCCGGGTTCTGTTTTCAACCGCTACTTCCTGTTTACTGTAGACATGCGTAACGCTGACGTCTGACGTAATGACGCTGACGTCTGACGTAATGACGCTGTGCGTGGCCCGGTAGATGCGATTCAAGCCAGTTGATGGAAACACTTCTGCTTCGCATTAATTTGTATTTACATATTTGCGAGATTTCAAAAATTAGCTCAAAATTCGAAATGAAAATGGATGGAAACACGGTTACTGAAGCTCTGGCCTGAACTGTTTTAGGACTCTGCAATTTACTTGATTGTCATTTTCATATTCAAATGTTAGTTTATTAAAATGTTTTTTTATGCACCCCCCAAACCCCTGCCAAAAAAAAAAACTAAACACAAATAGTACAGTTGTCCCTTGATTATCGCGGGGGTTACGTTCCAGACACCCCTGTGACAGGTGAAGAACCGTGAAGTAGGAACGCTGTATTTATTTGAGTATTTAAATATATTTTAAGGCTTTAAAAACCCTTTCCACACTCTTGCAATGTTCTAAACTGTTAAACCTATGTAATTTTAACAACATACATAAATGTACTGCACAGTACTGCAACATTTTATTCACCAGCTCTGCAGAACAGCAGCTCGGGTCTGGTCAGGCTCGGTTCTGGTTCGGCAGACCTACCCTGCAGTGACAAAGCCCACCGCCCCGTCCAGGTTGATGTGCACATGGATAATTGAGCTTCAGAAAGCTTCAGGATTATTTGAGACTTTCTTGACAGTTCTAAAAAAGTTAAGTCAGGTCCTCTGGATGGGTTCAAAAAACAAAAAAATGTAGAAACGTTTAGTCTTTCATCCAAAAGACTTCTTCTTTCGGATGAAAGACGAAACTTTTCTACAATTGTTTTATTTTTTGAACCCGTCCAGAGGACCTGACATTACTTTTTTAGATTTTCCTACCTGGACTATTGAGCATGCATCATGATATTTCCTGCCAGTTATGTGATTTTAATAAATAGATTGTTACTTCTGACTTTGCATTGCAAAACTTTCCCTCCATTTCGGCAGCAAACAGCGGCCGGAAGCACTGTTGGCTTCTGGGTAGTGTACCGGTAGTTCTTTTGACTGGCGTTACAGTTTAGGCTTATTGAAAGAAAACTACTAAATGGCGGCACCTGTTTGAAGTATTTTTCGTTAACTTTTTATCCCGTACCATCCCAGTCATGTGAGTAATATTAAAGTTGGCAATCGTTGAAAAACTGTGAAAGTTGAACCGCGAAGAAGCGAGGGACCACTGTATTTCAAAAACACATGCCTGAGGAATATGACTGCTGTTGGAGATATTGTACAAAAATATCTTTGAAAAAATCTGGTCATTTATATGCCTTGGATTTGTGTGCATGTGAAAGAAGTTTCTCAGAAAAATGTACAAAATAGAGTATTGATGATTTGTATGTTTATGGGATATATTAAAATGTAACAGAATAACAAAAATTATTCAGGTTTCTTCAGATCTCTTTTTGTGTTGTAATCATATATGGATCATATTCAAAAATAAGTGGTTTATAAAACATTGCTTATGACTTGTTTTATTTTATATCTAATTTGAAGCCTTAAGGCACAGTGTTTGGATCAATGGGCTGCTCAGGACGTGCACTGCTTCGGAGCAAGCACAGTGACGTCTTCTGTCCCAGCTGAGAAGCAACAAGCCTGGCTCAGTCACAGGCAGAGGAAGGTGTGAAGGGGAACGGCTGAGGCTGATAC
Source organism: Garcialebias charrua (assembly GCA_038048925.1). NCBI lineage: Eukaryota > Metazoa > Chordata > Actinopteri > Cyprinodontiformes > Rivulidae > Garcialebias > Garcialebias charrua. The sequence goes on from JBBPBX010032530.1 coordinate 28,703, forward strand.
TGAGGCAGAAACAGGCAGCTGAGGGGAGAGTAGCTCTTCTTGTTTGTTAAATATCTATCTTAATCTCTGCCCTCGGGACACAAAGGCGAATTCATCCGGAAAACTGGATTATCTCACTTAGATGAGTCAAACACACACAGTCCTGCACTTTGTGTGGGTGTTTGTCATGTCTGAGTAAGAGTGGGAGAGAGAAAGAGGTTTATGATGTTGAGTGCTTACTGCAATGAGTTTGCGTCCATAACACTTATCCACTAAAGATAAGGCTTTACAAGCTGTGGATTCAGTTTTTACACGTCTTTAATAATTATTCATTAAGATTTGGTGACAAAACTTCAGATCACATCCAGCTACGATTCTCAGAATGAAGCCCACAAGTGACTTTTAGTCGATTAAAACATCTGCAAATCCTCTTTTTCCAACTGTTTTGACAGATATTTATATGGTTAACTCTGATTTTGTTCAATTTAAGCTGACGCAGTGGCAAAGAGGTTAGCGCTGATGCCTGACAGCAAGGAGGTCACAGGATTGCCTTAAGGCCTATGTGTGGAGTTTGCATGTTCTCTATGTGGGGTTTCTCCAGGTTTTCTAGTTTCCTCCCACATAGCAGAAACATGCATGTTTCATTGGTAACTCAAAATTGTCCCTAGGTGTGAGTGAGCATATGTTGTTTGTCTCATTTCTCTGTGTGTGTCCCTCTGGTGGATTTGTGACATGTCCGTGGTGTAACCCGTCTCTCACACAGTGGCTGCCCAAGACTGGCACCAACTCCCCACAACTTGAAAAAGCGAGTAAAGGAACTAGATGGATGAATGAATGGACCAAAGTCTGTAACGGCAGCTGTTTTTTATGTGATGATAATGTGATTTATCAAGATGGCAGTGAGACTTTAACATTTATTGATCAAGCAAGCTTGGCAAACTGAAAATGGAGTTTCATATTAGTTGTCATTGTCCCAGGTAGAGTGGGTCTTAATACGAACTGTAAAACTAACAAAAAAAATTCTGAGCACTTGCCTTAGTTTTATATTTATCTACTGTATTGTAAAAATATGTTTTTTTTTTAAGTTGTGTAAAATTGCCAATTCCATGTGAACTGAGACTATATTTATTTAAACCTATTTGAATTAGCAGTTCAACTAGGAGCCAAAAGAAAAAATAATACAACAAAACTACTAGTTTTTTTAAATCAATGTTTAAAAAATAAAATAGCATTCCTTCTTTGAAATTAAGCATTGTTTAATTGTTAAATATAGCACCACTCAGATTTGTGCCAACATTTGTGAAAATTCAATGCATTGTTCTTGTTGCATGTTGGCTGCACAACAGAGAGCAGAGAGGTGTCGATACAAGCTTCATCTCTAACCTCTGTCTGAAATTATTTTCAGTCGTGTTCACCATCTCTGGTTTGTTATTTCCCAGTGACTAAAGCATCAGACATTAGTGTCTTGTTTATTTCTACCACGATTTGTTTCAAACACTTTTTAATTTTATATTTTTGTTTGTGAAGACAGAAACAAGTCATGCTACAGTTACATGATTAGATTGTGTCTTTACCTAACAGGACGTGCTCTTTGTTAACTGATCACATTCAGCAGGTCTTCATGCTCTGCCTGTTAATCACTCATTCTTTCAAATTGAGTACGCTGAAGCAGAGAAATAGATGAAAACTGTTGGATACGGACTCTCGAGGACTTGGATTGGGGACCACTGCCGAGGTTTGAACATCAGGACTGTTGGTAGTTCTGGTTTGTTGGCCCAGTTTCAACCCCTCACACTGGTCTCTCAAAATAGCAGATTAATATATTTTTATGTAAACATTCATTTATTTGATTTTGGCCTCTTCTGCAGTGAAATGGATGCTTTTTCATTAAGTGAATGAGTATTTTCTATAGATCTGTGTTTTCCTGTGCCTTCTTGCTTTTACTTTAATTGGGCCTCGTTTTGAATTTGCCAAGCTGTCACCCCCAACCCTTTCTGTTCTTCTGTCCTCCCCACCCGTTTCCCTCCCCTCCTCTCAACACTCAGCTCTGCTCTCGACTTGACCCTAATTGATTGTAATGAGTACAAGCTCTTGTACCTTTTTCCACCATCCCATCCTCTGTGCTCTCCTGTTTTGTTTATTATGTGTGTCCCTGTATGTGTGTAGTGGGAGACATGTATTCCTTTTGTGTCCAAGTGAGTTTAGAGTAGCTGTAAAAACCTGCATTAGTCGGGACATGCCCACCAGCATTCCAGAAGCCCAAGTACTGTATCCTGCTAATAATTTTGTGTCTACAGTAAAAGATACTGGTAACTATTTTTTTCTTCTTTGTTCCAGTTAGTTTTCAATCTTGCTTAGAACATGATGGTCGAATTGGAGATGCGTTTTTCTCAGTTTATTGAATCTATTCTCAGTTTCTGAACAAATGCTAATGAATGACCCTACATGATGTCAGCGTGCTAATTCATAACAACTGCCATTTTTCTTTGCTTTGGAATGCCAATATGATTAAACACCATGTCATGGCCAACTATCAATCTACACCTTCGTAATCAGCACTAAAGGGATTGAGTTCTATATGCTGTAAGCACACACACATACACACACATCATATACAGTCACAGCACACCCTTCGTGCACACGTTGTAGTTGTTGTAGTTGGAGAATTGCGTGAGCAGAGTTATGGGAGTGTCTGGAAATGACAGAGTGCAGGATTGCTTATAGGAGAAGGCCCTCGAACTCTGTTAATACTGCATGATTTACATGTATGACAATGTATCCACATTTACAAGATCAATAGCTTCACAAGGCCAAATGATACCCATGTAGCTGTGATATGAAGTACAAGTCCTTGCACCTGTAAACCTGGCAACCACTAAAACACAGGTCAAAATAATAATCATCCTTTCCATCCGTGGCAGGAGGGGTTCCTCCTGCCTCGGTACATGTAGATGGATAACATGAATGTAAATTGTTAGTTTGACTGATGTTACGGTGGCATTTACATTAAAGTCCTGTGATCGTGTGGGTTTAAAATGACAGGTCGATATGGCTGAGAGCTTTCAGCCTCTGTTACAGCCCAGCATAGATCCATTGATTTATGGATTAATGGGAACACTGATGATAGCCCACAGAGAATATGGTAATGACAAACAGTCCAAACACACAACCCCCCCATAAGGCTATGCCTGGGTGACCTCTAAGGTGGCGAGGACGTCAGAGGTGAGATGCTGGAGCATGAGACAGTCTGACATCGACCTGTCTGTCAGATGTCTTTTCCACATTATGCTTTCATGAGGCAGTTAATGCAAAAAAGTTGGAAGTAAGTCTGGTATTCCTGCTTTCCTGTGTTACTTTATAGAAAAACAGAATGTGTTGTTTAGATCTAAACTTTTTAGAATTCATTTATTCCAGCAACATACCAAGAGATATAGTTGTTAGGCCTTTGGAGGTTGTGATACATTTTACTGTGCTCCTAGCAGTTCTTAGAAAGTACAATGTCCTATGGATGTATGGGATGCTTTTCTCTAGTTGCTATTCAAAGTGCTTTGCAATACTTCACTTTCTGCTTTTTCACACGTTCCAAGTAATCAATTTTTGGACACTGGGTGGCACAGTGGCAGAGTTTGTAGTGATGTTGCCTCTCAGCAAGAAGCTTGAAGGATCAAATCCCGGCCAGGGACATTTCTGGGTGGAGTTTGCATATTCTCTCCGTGCATGTGTGGGTTTTCTCTGGGTACTCTGGTTTCTTCCCACAGACCAAAAAACATGCATGTTAGGCTAATTGGTAACTAAAGTTAGTGTGAATGGGGTTGTGAGTGGTTGTATGTCTTGTTTGTTTCTATGTAACCCCATGATGGACTTTCAACATGTCCAGAGTATCCCCCGTCTCTCACACAGTGACTACTGGACATGGAACACCAGCAACTCCCACGACTCAGAAATGAGAAGTGGGTAAAGATAATGGATGGATGCTGGTGAAGATTCTCAGTCGTCCAGGACATGATAAAACATGCGTGGCATGTTGCCTGTATAAAACTTCTGTTTCACAGCTGCTCTTTTGAATTGAAAAAGCCCTTCGGATAAAGGGTGAAACGTTTTCTGCAACAAATAAAGTCCAGTTGTTTTTGTATTGAGCGCTTGTTCTGATAATGGATGGATGGAAATTTTGGACACAAACCTGTATATCTTACTGTGGATCCCCTTTTATTTTTTAAAATTTTGAACATTCTTTGTGCTATTTTTATTGTGAAATGGTGCTAAATGTATGTATGATCCTCCAAAGTGACATCTAGTTTTACACACTCAGCTTTCTCTCATCTGATGACTTCCGTTCTATTTTCCAGTAGGTTTGAGGGAGCACAGATATTATATTTACTGAACACTTGTTTGTGTTTTTTATTCCTTTCTTTTTGTCTGCACTTCAGTGCACTACAGTAGTTGATGACTCAAACATTTTGAGTTGTAGTCTCACTGAATTCTGTTTACGACCATATGACCAGCAGATGATGTGGCTCTGTTTACCACTGCCAATTTTTTGAAAATCATTACCTGATTTTGTGTGCACAGCTTACAAAACTATATTCTACGTCAAGCCCATCATTCTGCTACTGACCTCTGCCCACATGGTACTCATCTCAGCCCACTTTTACCCACATTGGCAGCTGCCCCCTACATTTATGATTTATTCTACTGGAGTGCAATTATAGAGATCAGCTGATTTGGACTAATTTTTAAGTTACCGTAATTATTTTTGAGAGAAACTTTGTCACACTAATTCCCTGTTCGAAATTCAAAAGACAAAACTGCAAGCTTCTCACGTGAGGAAATCGGAACCCTCGCAAACTTTTTGTGACATTTGTGAGATTCTCTTTTGTATGTCATTCACAAACCAGTCTAAAAGAGTCACAACTCAGTGAAATACTACCTTATGTGTACTTTTCAACATCTCACAAAGATGATGCAGTTGGAACGGACTATCAGCTCCAAGTTCACTGGTCAAATAATGGATTAGTTACTGTAGTTCCACCTTTTTATCAGCAACCCTCATAAATGACTCCTTAGCAACACTGACAAATCCCATACGCACTGCCTGCTCTTAATAGTTTAGATGTATCTAATACTTAAAGCATGAAAAAAATATTTTGAGCCTTGG
>JBBPBX010032531.1:0-33836 GCA_038048925.1 Garcialebias charrua
CAGGTATGCTCCTACAGTTCCGGACGCCTGGATAAGCACCTGGTTCAGGGACACCCAGAGCTAACCACCGATGCAAAAGACGAAATGCTTGATTTTGTGAAGAGGGCCAAGACAGTCGAGCTTCTCCAGGCCCTCAGGGACACGGAGCCTCCTCCTCCTCTAACATCCCACCTCACCATGGAGGCACAGACGTTGAACGTGAAGAAACTGGGGTTCAGGAGCCACATCCACCCACCTTCTCACAGTCCTCCGGTTCAGATGAGGAAGAACCCGGCCCGTTGTCTGCATGTGCTGTCCCTGACTCACCCAATAGCAAAATGGTAGCTAAGAGCTACAATAGGAAAAGTTGTAGCTAAAGGCTCAATTTTCAAAATCCAAGTTAGAAGCTCAAATTAGCTAAACAGTAGCTTAAAGCTTTAATTTTTTACAAAACTATAGCCAAAAGCTAAATTCCCAAAACTACATAAAAGCTAAAATTAACACAATTGTAGCCAAAAGCTACAATAAAGAAAAAGTTCAGTTCAAAATTTCAAATAAGAGCAACTCAGCAGATATGTAGCTCAAAGCTAAAGAGCTAAAAGCTCAAATTAGCTAAGCAGTAAAATTAAATGTAGTGAAACAGCTAAAAGGTCAAATTTCCATGATAACCAAATGCTAAAATTAGCAAGATGGCAGCTAAAGGAAGCAGAGGAAGATAAAAATTAATTCTGATCAGAAGTAATTAAAGAGCTCTCACCGTGTTTCTAGTTTTTTTTAAATAAAATAAAACAAAGCTAAAAGTATAAAAGTCACAAACTCCAAGTTATGACACTTTCTGACGGAGCCGAACGATCTAAACAAATGTAGCCGTAGACAGGATGAACACGTGAATTGTATTTTTTTAATAGTTTGCTCACCAATAAAAATACTCTGGTGTACTGTAAACTGGACATGCATGCTTTACTGTTTTTTATTCTCAGAAGAATGGCCTCCAGACATTCTTGACTCTGTGGGAAAATTTGTTTCAGAATTCATAAACATAAAACAAAAAAGTTTTTTTATTTTATTTTTTTAACCACAATGGGCTGAATATTTTCAGCAAACATTTTGAAAATAGCAATCAGAAGTTTGTTAATAAGGACTACATCTCCCAGCGGTCCAATACACAAGTCATGACTGCGCATGTGCAAGACTGCTCGGAGTAACGGCAAGAAAAGACGTTTGCGCGCATTTGATTTGGTTGACAACAAGTGGGGTGAAAAGGCAGCACGACAGCCAAACTGGTTGGGAAAACATCTTGTGTTAAAATTTGAAAGGAAACTTGAACCAGGTATGAGTTTGACTCAAGTATTTTGTACATTTTCAGTGTGTACAGGTAGTCCCCGATTTACGAGCGAGATCCGTTACAACGAGGCGCTCGTAAACCGGAAATCTCGTATTTCGGAACGGCCGCCATTTCTCTCGTAAATCCGGAATTTCGCTCGTAAATTGGAACGGTTTTCGCTAGCGCGACTAAAAACACTCTATTTTCATCCAAAAACTGCTTATGAGTGCATAAAAATGATCGGAAACGTGTGTTCATATGCTTAACTAACTAACTGTGGTGAAAAAACACATGAAAACTCAGTATTTTTTTCGTTTTTTCCAAAAATTCGCAGCTCGTAAGTCTGGAACCTCGCAGATCAGAGCGCTCGTAAATCGGGGACTACCTGTATAAAACTCTACGGAGTTAGCATGGCTAGGCTAACACTAGCCTCTGCCTCCGTGACGGACTCAGCCGATACGACCACCGTGTTCCCTGCTGCTACCCAAGCTATGGCTCACAGCCTCGTTACGTTCTCCATCGTCGCCAACATCCCAGAGCATCCGAGACCAGCTGGACTTGACGCACCAGAAACTATTTCGGCTCATTCTCACCCAGAAGTGAGTAAAACATTTAGTAAGATGCTAACTGGAGGAATGAAGATATTAAATTGCATGTAACTGCTGAATAAATACTTTGTTAATGTGCTTTCCAGGTATGCTTGTGACATACGAGTGATCAGACTGATGAGAGACAGGACGCAGGGCAACAGTTCTCAAGCAGCTGAAAGAAAACCACGGGGAGGAATGGCTGAACAGGTTGGGGCACTATCTGGAGGAGTGCGCTAACTTTGTGAATAGACCCAGCCTTTTCCCTGTGGTGTGCCAGGAGCCCCCAGAACCAGGGGAGGACTGACATGGCCTTCTTTTCTCCCCATGTTCAACCAGTGCGTCAAGAAGAGGAACGCTCCAGACCTCCTTGTGATCCACTTGGGTGGAAATGACCTCGGGAAAATGAAGGGACTGCTTCTTGTATAAAAAAATGAAAAAAGATTTGAAGTACCTGAAACCGGTATTTCCAAAAATGAAAATAATTTGGTCTACAATAAATCAGCGATGTCACTGGAGGTATGGACCCCCAGCCAAAATAGATAAAACCAGAAAGTTTGTCAACAGGGAAATGAGCAAGTTTTTAAAACCTGACATTGTACATCACCCAGAAATATTGTTCGATAAATCAGAGCTCTTTTTGAGAGACAATGTACATTTGAGTGCAAAAGGCAATGATTTGTTTTGGAATGCAATTGCTGAAATCCTGAAATATCCTGTCTGAATAAAAGAAATAGTGAAATGAAACAAATGTGTTTGTGTCTTTATTATTTTAAATTTACTGAAAATTTAACTACAATATAACTGCTATTTTTGGATTCTCAAAAGTGTATAAAACTTTACCTCAAAATGGTCGCCAGGTATAGAAAATATGGCACATATATCCTTTGTGTGAAATATCCTTTGTGTGAAAAATATTGATTTACTAGCTATCAAGCAACTAAAATGTGGCAAGAAATAAATTACCATGAGAAGTTTGCATGAAACTAACCAGATACAAGTTGAAATACCCACCAAAAATTGAAATTAGCCTTAAAAAAAGCTAACTTTTGCTGATAACAGCTAAAATTTAGTTAAAATAGCTAAATATAGCAGAAAGCAACTGTAAGAAGCAAAAATAGCTCAATTTAGCAAAAAGTGGAAAAAAGGCAGAAAATGCTGAAGAATAGCTTAAAAAGCATAATTTTAGCTGCAATAACCAAAAATAAGATATGTTAGCTTAACTTGAAACTAAATATAGTTGGAAGTAGTTGAAATTAGTACCCAGAAGGTGAAAAAAGTGGAATTTAAAAAAAAGTTCAGCACGTCTGCTGAAGCAGCTGAAAGAAAACCACGGGGAGAACAGGTTGGGGCACTATCTGGAGGAGTGCACTAACTTTGTAAGTAGACCCTTCAATGTCCACCAGCAGCTCTTTTGATAGCGGCTCTCTGTTTATCGGATCCCTCCTGTACTTGTCAATGTACTTCTCGATCACCTTCCGCTCAAACAAATGGTTTGATACCAGTGATAAGCACGAGTGCTCATACACAGACAACAACCAGCGATCAGTGGGGATGTCAGCTGGTTCTGGGGGCTCCTGGCACACCACAGGGAAAAGGCTGGTAAATTAGAGCCCCAGTTTGACCACTGGAGAGAATGGTTTTAGTCTGACAGGTTTTGGAGTACCAAGAATAAACACTGCAAGGTTTTATTCTGTAGCTTGTTCTGATAAACTTAAACGTGATTCGTGGTTTACGTTCAATTAAAAAAAGATACAGCTTGCAGGATTTCTTTTTATTTCTTTTATGATTTCTAGTATAAACTGCTGTAGTTAATAATACATATTTTGAAGCATGTCCATCCATCCATCCATCCATCCATCCATCCATCTTCTTCCACTTATCCGGGGTCGGGTCGCGGGGGTAGCAGCCTAAGTAGGGAGGCCCAGACTTCCCTCTCCCCAGCCACTTGGAGCAGCTCCTCCGGGGGAATCCCAAGGCGTTCCCAGGCCAGCCGAGAAACATAGTCCCTCCAGCGTGTCCTGGGTCTTCCTCTGGGTCTCCTCCCGGTGGGACATGCCCGGAACACCTCACCAGGGAGGCGTCCAGGAGGCATCCTAACCAGATGCCCGAGCCACCTCAACTGGCTCCTCTCGATGTGGAGAAGCAGCGGCTCTACTCCGAGTCCCTCCCGGATGACTGAGCTTCTCACCCTATCTCTAAGGGAGAGTCCAGCCACCCTGCGGAGAAAACTCATTTCAGCCGCTTGTATCCGAGATCTTGTTCTTTCGGTCATAACCCAAAGCTCATGACCATAGATGAGGGTGGGAACGTAGATCGATCGGTAAATTGAGAGCTTTGCCTTTTGACTCAGCTCTCTCTTCACCACGACAGACCGGTACAGCGCCCGCTTCACTGCGGACGCTGCACCTATCCGCCTATCGATCTCACGCTCCAGTTTTCCCTCATTCGTGAACAAGATCCCGAGATACTTAAACTCCTCCACTTGGGGCAGGACCTCCTCCCCGACCCGGAGAGGGCATGCTACCCTTTTCCGGCTCAAGACCATGGCCTCGGATTTGGAGGAACTGATCCTCATCCCGGCCGCATCACACTCGGCTGCAAACCGCTCCAGTGAAAGTTGTAAATCACGAACTGATGAAGCCAGTAGGACCACATCATCTGCAAAAAACAGAGAAGCGATTCTAAGGCCACCAAAACGGATCCTCTCAACACCTTGGCTGCGCCTAGAAATTCTGTCCATAAAAGTTATGAACAGAATCGGTGACAAAGGGCAACCTTGGCGGAGTCCAACTCTCACCGGAAACGAGCCTGACTTACTGCCGGCAATTCATTCAACCTTTATTTAGTCAGGTAAATCTTTTGAACCTCATGGGCTCATTTACGAAAGCGACCTGCTAAAACTAAAGAACAATGAACAGCAATGATAGAATTTCATTAAACAATAAACAAACAAACAATAAACAATAGAAAACAAAAAGAGAGAATTTTTTTTTTTTTTTAACAAAGTATCAAAAAACTAGCAAAACATTATAAGGTAGACGTATAAAATCAAAGACAGGAACAAATCTGCATTGGTTTTTGCCAGGATTCCAACAGATTCTGAAAACCATTTAGAGAAGTCAAGGTCGAGAGCTTCAGATCTTTTTGTAAGATATTCCATGAAGCAGGAGCAGAATAGGAGAAGGCCCTTTTTCCAAGTTCAGTCCTCACTGACGGAACACTGCAGGTAATCATGTCCTGAGAGCGCACACTGTAGCTGCACTCACGCAAAGACATGTAGGAGGAGATGTATGAGGGCAGCAGACCAAGAAGTGATTTAAAGATGAAAATGTACCAGTGGAAGAGTCTGCGTGAGGTTAATGATGTCCAGTTAACCAGTGAATACAGGGTGCAGTGGTGGGTACGATAATCACAACCAGTTATGAATCTTAGTGCACCATGATAGACCACATCCAACATCCGCAGGGTGCTTGTAGGAGCATTCATGTAGAGAATGTCACCGTAATCAATGGAGGGAAGGAAAGTCACAGATACAAGGCGTTTCCTAACATTCAGTGTTAGACATGATCTGTTTCTGAAAAAGAAACCCAGTTTAACTTTCAATTTCTTCACTAGGTTTTCCACGTGGAGTTTAAAAGAGAGATGTGAATCGATCAGGATACCCAGATATTTATAGGAATCAACAAACTCAATAGGGACACCATTTGAAGATAAAATCAGAGGAGGATCTGCTGGAACCGCCTTCCTATTTGAAAAAAACATCCCTTTTGTTTTATCAGCATTTAGGACAAGTTTGAGACGGAACAAATCTGACTGGATGATGTCAAAAGCGGATTGTAGTAACTGGAAAGCCTTAGCTACTGTTTTAGCTCGGCAATAAACAACTGTATCATCAGCATAGAAATGTAAGGATGCATCAGGGATGCAGTGACCTACATTAGCTATGTAGATTGTAAAGAGAGTTGGTCCTAAAACTGAGCCTTGTGGTACACCATTTTTAACTGTTAAATAGCTGGAAGAAGCACCGTTATGTTGAACACATTGCCTCCGATTGGAAAGATAGTTAGAAAACCAACCGATGGTGTGATCAGAGAAACCGATTTCTGAGAGCTTATGACACAGGATGTTATGATCCACAGTGTCAAAAGCTTTAGACAGGTCTAAGAAAAGTGCAGCACAATAGTCCTTAGCATCCAATGCTTCAACAACATCATTCAGAACCTTCAGAGAAGCAGTTGTTGTGCTGTGTTTTTTCCTGAAACCAGATTGATGGAGAGGTAAGATGTTAAATGAGTCCAGATAATTTTTGATCTGAGAGTTTATCAGTTTTTCTTGAACCTTGGCTAAGATGCAGAGTTTAGAGATCGGTCGATAATTGTTCAGTGAGGTGGGGTCACCTCCCTTCAGCAAAGGAAGAACAAAGGCTGTTTTCCAAGCATCCGGAATGGTGTTTTGGCTTATGGATAGATTAAAGATGTGGGTCACAGGGACTGTGATGATATGAGCAGCCAGCCTTAAGAAATAAGGTGGAAGTTCATCTGGACCTGCAGATTTTTTAGGATCAAGATCATTTAACAGTTTATTTACCTCACTGACTGAGAATGGAGAAAAAGAGAAGGTGTGATTAACAGATGGTTGGCTTGTAGGAGGGATTTGATTTGTTGAAGTTTGATTATTAGATAAAGTGGCCGATTTTCCGTTTGTAACTGTATCAAATAAAGAACTAGAAGCAACAAAATGTTTATTGAAACAGTTCAGGATCTCGTGCTTATTTGACACAGGAACAGAGTCAACAAGAAATTGTGATGGGAGGTCAGATGATTGGGGGGTGCCTGAGAGAGATTTAATGGTTTTCCAGAATTTTTTAGGATCGTTTAGATTTTTGGAGGTCTGAGATAAGAAGTAGTTACGTTTTGCAGCTTTAATGGCAGTTGTGCATTTATTCCTTAGCTGCCGAAATTTCAACCAATCAGTGTCTGAGTGTGATTTTCTTGCTGCTGCCCAAAGATGATCTCTCCAGTGCAGGAGATCAGCTAGTTCAGGAGTAAACCAGGGGCTGTCACGGCCCTTTATCCTGAACTGCCGGAAAGGAGCGTGTTTGTTTACAAAGTAAATGAAACTACCATGAAAATAGTTCCAAGCGGTGTTCACGTCATTGATTTGTAGGATACGTTGCCAATCAAAGTGGGATAGATCCCAAAGGAATGACTGTTCACAGAAACGTTTCAAATCCCTTTTTTGGATTATTCTGGGCTTAGCAGGTGGAAGTTTAGTAGATCTAAGAGCTGCTATTACGGAATGATCACTCAAAACGTTAGCAAATACACCTATACCAGGAAATTTGTGAGGTGCATTTGTGAAAAACAGATCTAAGGTGGAAGATTTTTCGGGACATTTTAAGTTTGGTCTGGTGGGAGAATCGATAAGTTGTGTTAGATTGAGAGATAGGCAACATTCCCTGAATTTATCACAGAGGGGGGTCTGTAAAGTAAAATCATACACTCTCAGGTATTAAACTCATAATTAAACTCATGTATTAAACTTTTCACCTCATGTTAAGAATCATGCACTCCAAATGACTCCTGTGCATCTTGTGACTATCTTGATCTGCTGACTCTGTGCATCTTGTGACCATCTGTGTGAAACCAACCATTTGTTCCTCATTTTAAATGTCATGTTCCTCATTTTATCTGCTGACTAAAATGTAACCTTCTCGTATTAGTCTAAAAACACTGTTGCATTATAAGAAAATGATGAATGCTCATTTTCCATGTGTTATCAGCAGTTTCCACCTTGTGACAGATAAGCACCTCCTCGTTCCACCCATTGTACCACCCTGTTCCTCCCTCAACCCCTCCCCAAATTTGCTCCTCCTACGCGAGGGTTTTTATCCATGCTGTGTTACACTCTGAGCTCAGAGCAGAGCCAGACAGCTTCGGTGCCTGTATTATTTCTGTTCTCAATCTTGCAAGATTCATTAAATCTTTTAAACTTGAACTTCGTTTGGACAGCCTTGCCTCGTTATCCAGTTTATTTCTCAGGTCGACTTATTCCAGTCAATGTTGAAATCTCCTGCCATAACAATCTCATTGTGTTTTAAATTTCCTATGAATTCAGTCAGGGAGGATAGAGCTTCAGGTGTTGCGGAGGGGGGACGATAACAACCTACAACAGTTAAGGGCTGACCTCCTTTCAAACTGATGTTCACAGCTAAAGCCTCAAACTGGTTTGCGATTGTTTTTTTAGACGCAATCGTGGCAGCCAAAGAGTCTCTGATGTAAATAGCGACTCCACCTCCCTTTTTATTACGATCACAACGATAGATCTTAAATTCATTGATTGCCAAGTCATTTTTCGAAACAGATTTTTTGAGCCAAGTTTCAGAGATAACGATCACATCTGCCCCAGAAGAAGTGATTAGGATTTTCAGTTCATCAAGTTTTTGTAGAAGGCTACGAGCGTTTACATGCAGAAAACGGAGACCTGAAATATTTTTAAACTCATTAGGTGTACAGTAGTTAGTAATTGGCCCTGGGTTGGGCTGAATCCCTGAGATCATTAACAACAATAATATCAGACATTTACCTGACTTCTTTGTCACTGATGTGTAATTACAGGAGTTAACAGTGTGACATTTTGCCCCCATAATTGAACCATGTGAAACATTAATGAAGACACGATCATTCAGAACCCAAAAACAATGAAAGCTGCAGTGATGGGCAGTCCCTGATGTGTTGATAAGATTCAGTGATTCCAGGTAGTCTGAGAACTGAAAATAATGACAGTAATATGAATGATGCAGAAAAGTCTCAGACCATAAAGCGTCACAAATTAGGTGGTCAAACAATTCCGTTGTGGAGAAATTTGTGGAGGAATGTGGGGGGATCCAGCCTCCTTGAGAATATGAATGGATGTGGCCATGGTGAACACAAGCTGGATCCAGAATCAACGGAAAGAAACAAACAATATGTAGCAAACAGCAGAGTGAGCTGCCAGAAAGGCCTCCTGAGGTTAAGGGCATGGTTGAAGCCTGTTTCAAGTCAATAAAGGGAAGGGACAACAGCGTGAACAGCACCAACAACGCAGCTCCTGATACGCAGCGATACACGTCACACTCTGCTCGTCTGATCCAGAAACAGCTCACAACAGTGTGAAACAGGCACCAATGATGATCCAATGCGGACCAAGCTCTGACACCGGTCGTACAGGGACCTAACAGCCCTTATCAAAGGGCCTGGTACCCCATACTCCCGGAGTACCCCCCACAGAACCCCCCGAGGGACGCGGTCGAATGCCTTCTCCAAGTCCACAAAGCACATGTAAACTGGTTGGGCAAACTCCCACGCACCCTCCAGGACCCTGTTGAGGGTGTAGAGCTGGTCCAGTGTTCCACGACCAGGACGAAAACCACACTGCTCCTCCTGAATCCGAGGTTCGACTATCCGACGGACCCTCCTCTCCAGAACCCCTGAATAGACCTTACCAGGGAGGCTTAAGAGTGTGATCCCCCTATAGTTGGAACACACCCTACGGTCCCCCTTTTTGAATAGGGGAACCACCACCCCAGTCTGCCAATCCAAGGGAACTGCCCCCGATGTCCACGCGATATTGCAGAGTCGCGTAAGCCAACACAACCCTACAACATCCAGAGCCCTAAGGAACTCCGGGCGAATCTCATCCACCCCCGGAGCCTTGCCACCGCAGAGCTTTTTAACCACCTCGGCGACCTCAGCACCAGAGATCGGAGAACCCGACCCAAAGTCCCCAGGCTCCGCTTCCTCAGTGGAAGACGTGCCAGTAGGATTGAGGAGGTCTTCGAAGTATTCCGCCCACCGACTCACAACATCCCGAGTTGAGGTCAGCAGCACGCCACCCCCACCATAAATGGTGTTGGTCGCGTACCTCTTTCCCCCCCTGAGACGCCGGATGGTGGACCAGAATCGCCTCGAAGCCGTACGGAAGTCATTCTCCATGGCCTCTCCGAACTCCTCCCACGCCCGAGTTTTTGCCTCAGCAACCACCCGAGCCGCATGCCGCTTGGACTGCCGGTACCTATCAGCTGCTTCCGGGGTCCCACAAGCCAAAAAGGCCCAATAGGACTCCTTCTTCAGCCTGACAGCATCCCTCACTGCCGGTGTCCACCACCGGGTTCGAGGGTTGCCACCACGACAGGCACCAACAACCTTGCGGCCACAACTCTGATAAGCTGCCTCGACAATAGAGGCGCGGAACATGGCCCACTCGGACTCAATGTCCCCCGCCTCCCTCGGAACGTGTTCAAAGCTCTCCCGGAGGTGGGAGTTAAAGCTCC
Source organism: Garcialebias charrua (assembly GCA_038048925.1). Lineage (NCBI taxonomy): Eukaryota > Metazoa > Chordata > Actinopteri > Cyprinodontiformes > Rivulidae > Garcialebias > Garcialebias charrua. The sequence continues at coordinate 10,205 of JBBPBX010032531.1, forward strand.
GTCTTACGGGAGACTCTGCCAGACGTTCCCAGCAGACCCTCACAATACGTTTGGGTCTGCCAGGTCTGACCGGCATCCTCCCCCACCATCGGAGCCAACTCACCACCAGGTAGTGGTCAGTTGACAGCTCCGCCCCTCTCTTCACCCGAGTGTCCAAGACATGCGGCCGCAGATCAGATGAGACGACAACAAAGTCGATCATCGAACTGCGACCTAGGGTGTCCTGGTGCCAAGAGCACATATGGACACCCTTATGCTTAAACATGGTGTTCGTTATGGACAATCCATGACGAGCACAGAAGTCCAATAACAGAACACCACTCTGGTTCAGATCAGGGGGGCCGTTCCTCCCAACCACCATTTTGAAGCATGTGACAGATATTTTCTTATAGGACAATTTCTTTGAATTTTTATTAGATAAATAAGGAGCAGATTCAATAAGATATTTTATTCATCTGCTACCTTTCATTTTATATTTTTTTCTTTACAAGACATATTAATTGTTGTATTTCATTAATGTAAAAATGAATAAAATATATGGTTTTCCCACTGAAATAAATATGTGTAGTGAGAAATAAATACTAAGATTAGGGTTAGGGAACTGAATCCTTCTCCAAAGATCAAAGGTCTGGACCCATGTGTTTGGAAGTGGATGGTTCAAACCAGTTCCCATTTCCCCATACCATGTTGAGTATGCTCAGGTCTCGCATAGTGTTCCTGGGTACAATGGTTGTTGTCGTTGCTACAGCACATTATAGTCAGTAGGTTTTTGATGAGTAGAGGATGTTTTTGGAGTTCTGTCCCAGTGTCTTCCTTTGTGGGACACCTCTAGGTTAGATCTAGGTGGGGGACCAAAATGTGGGGCCTGAAAATCCAGAGGAGGCACAGGCTGGTAAGGGTTAGGGGACTGAATCCTTCTCCCATAGGAGAAAGTAGGTGCACGGTCCATCCTCTGGGGAGGCCCATGGTTCTAGTTCCAGGAGCTTCATGGGTGACGTTGGCATCTCCCATAACACACCCTGGTCCAACCATCCTCGTTTATGAAATCCCCCATGAGGGTGGATGAAAGGTAGGTTTATGTGTAATAAATTTTTTTTTTCAAGATAAAAATTTGTTTTAAATAAATTCCAAAATATATTTTTTAATGAAAATTGAAAGACTATATTGGATAAATATACATCAATGCTTACACGAAACTTCACCAGATTATCTGAAGGATATTCTTATTCCATACTCATCCACCCGTTCGCTGCGGTCACAGAACAGTAATCTCCGGTAAAAAAGCTACTCCGGTAGTCTCTTCAAGCCACGCCCCCTGTGAAAAGCCAATACATAGTTCCCATGTGACGTCACATCCGTCTTACTTCCGGGTGGACCCTCATTTTGAAAGTCAGAACACGTTTTTTTGTGTGTGTTAATTTCTAATTAATTGCAATGGTTACTTTGTGTTGTGTCAGTGGGTGTTCCAGTCGGGTAGACGTTTGGGCAATGCGCAGGTTTCACTTAATCAAGAAAAAAGTAAACGTGAAGGATTTATCTCATCGGAGAAGCTGACTGCAGCCCCTACTCTCTCTGAGTCTGGCTCGGATCTGTTCTGGAAGACGTCGTCCTTTTGGCCGGTAAACAAAATATTCTACATAAATCATTTTGTGAAACTATGTCAGAACAATGTTAGAGTACAACTGTCTGTGTGTTAGAGCTGTTTTTTTCTTTCTTTCATTATTTAGCAAACCGTCTTGCATGCTGTTAGCTTAGCATCTCGCTAACGCGACAATGGCCTCCTCACGGTCCACCGGGACCGACGGGGAGACCGTCCCAGTTGGAGAAGGAGGACGGGAGCCAAGTCGTGTGGGCGACGCGTCGGTCCCATGGGACGTGCCCCCGCGACGGATCCACGCCGTCCGACCTGAGCTGGAGGGACCCTCCGCTCCAGTGCTAACGACATGCTAACTTCCAACACGGTAACACTCAAGTGCTGGTTCTGGTCTGTGTTCAGCCTGGACTGTTTGTGTTGGCTGTGTGTTATTTTAGTTAAACCTTTTTTTAGAGTCAGAGTCAGAGTCAGAGAGAATTTATTGTCATTTGCACCGCATGTAGTACATGTGTTGAAAACGAGATTATGTACACAGGGTCCCAGTTACATCCAACAACAAATGCAAGAGAAATACAATAATAACATCTAGGATTAACTAAGAGAGACATCACATCAGCTAGTAATACACTAAGCCCTAATGTAGTAGAAAAACATCATTATAAACAGCAGCACGAACATGAGCAGATGGTCACAGATGAACGCAGCAACAAGAAACAGATCAGTACAGTATCAGTATGATGTGACATTTTGCAGTGTTTATTCTTATTATTTATTTATTCATGAGTCTGACAGCCTCAGGGTAGAAGCTGTTTCTCAGTCTAGTGGTTCTACATTTGATGCTCCTCAACCTCCGTCCCGAAGGGAGTGGTGCAAAGAGTGAGTGTGCTGGGTGAGTGAGGTCTTTCATGATGCAGGTGGCTCTTTTTCTGCATCTGGAGGTGTAAATGTCTGTGATGGTGGGGAGACTGACTCCCACAGACTTCTGTGCAGCCTTCACCACTCTCTGCAGAGCTTTTCTCTCTGCAACTGTGCAGCCTCCATGCCACACGTTGATGCTGGAGCACAGGACGCTCTCCACTGCACACCTGTAGAACGAGGTGAGGACTGGGCTTCTCAGACCGGCTCGTCTCAGCCGTCTGAGGAAGTAGAGTCTCTGATGACCTTTCTTGATCAGGCTGGTGGTGTTATTGCTCCAGCTGAGGTTATCATTCAAGTGTACACCCAGGTATTTGTAGCTGGAGACCACCTCCACCGCAGATCCACCTATATACAGTGGGGTGTGGGTGTGTTTGTTCCTTCTGAAGTCCACAATCATCTCCTTCGTCTTCTTCACATTCATGTGAAGGTTGTTCTCTTTGCACCAGCTCTCCAGATGTTCCACCTCCTGTCTGTAGCTGGATTCATCATTATCTGTGATGCATCCCACCACAGCTGTATCATCTGCAAACTTAACAATATGACAGCCTGGATGTGTGGCTATACAATCATATGTGAGCAGAGTGAACAGAAGAGGGCTCAGCACACATCCCTGAGGAGAGCCAGTGCTGAGGGTGATGGTGGAGGAGGAGAAGTTGTGGATCTTCACGGACTGTGGTCTGTCTGTTAAGAAGTCTAAGACCCAGTTACAAATAGAGGGGCTTAGTCCAAGTGTGGATAGTTTGTCTATCAGAGTTTGGGGGATCATGGTGTTGAAGGCAGATGTGAAGTCCACAAAGAGCAGACGCACGTATGAGTCCTTCTGATCCAGGTGGGTGAGAGCAGTGTGGACCACGGAGGAGATGGCGTCCTCTGTTGATCGGTTCTCACGATATGCATATTGATGAGGGTCCTCGTTGATGTTGACGGCTGTCTTGATGTGGGACATGACCAGTTTCTCAAAACATTTAGCGACTATCGGGGTGAGAGCCACCGGTCTGTAGTCATTCAGACCAGTCACTGTGGAGCTTTTTGGGACTGGGATGATGGTGGCGGTCTTCAGGCAGGTGGGAACTGACTCCAGTGCAAGTGAGGTGGTGAAGATGTCAGCCAGCACCTCACAGAGCTGGTCCGCACATTCCTTCAGAACTTTCCCTGGGATGTTGTCTGGACCCGTAGCTTTATGAGGGTTGATCCTTCTGAGACTGCCTCTCACTTCTGCTGCGGTCACTTTGAGGTGCTCCTCGTCTGGTGATGAGGTGAGTCTGGTGCTAGTTGGTCTGTTTGGATCATCAAAACGTGCATAAAACTTATTGAGGGCATCAGGCAGGGATGGGTCCCTGGGGCATTGTTTGCTTTTGCCCTTGTAGTCTGTTAAGCATTTGATGCCCTGCCACATGCTCCTTGGATCATGTGAGGTGAACTGTCCCTCGATCCTCTGTGCATACGCGGCTTTGGCCTTCTTTATGCCATCATCCAGTTCTCTCCTGCACTTTCTCAACTCCTCAGTATCTTTAGACTTGAATGCAGTGTCCCTGGCTGCCAGCAGGGTGCGGACATCCTTATTTAGCCAGGGTTTTTGATTGGGGTAAAATTTAACACACTTTCTTATGGATACATTTTCAGCACATGTACTGATGTAACCCAGGACAGAGGAAGCATAAAGCTCCAGGTCAATTGAATTTCCATTCGTAGCTGCCTCTTTGAAGACAGACCAGTTTGTGTTTTCAAAGCAGTCTCTTAGCATGGGGGAACTATCTTGGCGCCACGATGTGATCACTCTTTGTTCTGGCATCGAACGTCGGAGTGGGGGGAGCTGTCTAGGGACCAATAGCAGGGAGCGATGGTCGGAAGCCCCGATCGGTGGGCGTGGCTTCGCCGTGTACGCCCCCTTCACATTCGTGTAGACCTGGTCTAATGTCTTATTTCCTCGTGTTTCTGTGAAAACGTGCTGATTGAAGGTTGGAAGGATGGCACGTAAATCCACGTGATTGAAGTCCCCGGAAACAATGAAAAACCCCTCAGGATATTTACACTGCAGCGAGGTGAGTAACTCATGAATTTCTTCCTGGGCGACTTTAGCATTAGCATCGGGGGGTATGTAAACATTGCTTATTATTATCGCTGAATAGTCGCGGGGAAGATAATGTGGGCGACATCTTATTGTTAAAAGCTCCACAGCAGCTGAGCAGATCCTGCTGATAACGGCACAGTTCGTGCACCAGTCTTTGTTAACGTAAATGCAGACACCCCCACCTCGCGTTTTCCCCGTAGTCTCGATGCACCGGTCCGTTCTGAAAAATAGTTTATTATCCAACTCGTAAACAGAGTCAGGAGTGTCTTCATTGATCCATGTTTCCGTGAGACAAAGCACCGAACATCTCCTCATCTCCTCCGACGTTGTTACTCTCAGACGAAGCAGGTCCATCTCTTTGGTCTTTTAGCTGGTTAGATCTGATTGAGACAGTTTACACTTTTTTTTTTTTGATTTAAAGCTGTGAAGCTCTGTGCTGTGAAGCCGGTGTGCGCTCTTTGTAGTAATTAAATAATTAATGATATCGGAGTAACTACTTTGTGACAAGTTGTCTGATTCGTCTGCCATGATTTCTTTCTCAAACTCATTTAACTCGACCACTGCCAGTTTGCTCTTGTTCCTTGGTGAAGCTGTGGTAGCTCGTGTTTTTGTCCGTATAATTTGCTCTTCTCGTTCGCCATCTTGCCTTTTCTGCCTTCAGATGTGGTGCGAAAACCGGTTTGCGCAATACTGGGGGCGTGTCTGGGAACTATGTATTAGTGTGTATGTGGCTTTTACCGGTGCAGTTTGACTAAAGCCATTTGTGTGTATAAATAAATAGTTGTAATTTTTAAGGAAATTATTTTTAATTCTTCCAGATGTAATACCATACCATATTTATTTCTAAAGCACTTAAAAATACAACATCAGCCGTCCGAAGTGCTGTACAAAGACAAAACAAGCACAAAACAATAAAAACAATCATATAAATAATCAGAACATCACAAGTAAAATAATACAACATTAAAACAGAGATGCGAACTCACAAACACCATTATGTTTATTTTTTATTTTTAAGATGTTTTTAACATAGTGATGCAACACAATTCCTGAGGTAGCTGGTTCCAGAGGTGCAACAACAGAAAAGGTCACCCCATTGTCTGTAGTTAATCTTTGGGACAGACCGGAGAAATGTATTAGATGATCTCAGTGTTCTCCTATATTCATAGACAGCTACAAGATCAGTCAAATATAGTGGGGCAAGACAATTGAGAGCTTTAAAAGTGAATAATAAAATTTTAAATGTAATTCTAAAAATCGGTTGGAAGCCAATGGAGAGAAAACGGGGGTAATGTTTTCACGTCTGGAGGGGTTGGTTAAATGTCGAGCTGCAGCATTTTGGACCAATTCAAGGCGTCTAATGGAGGTTTGGGAGATTCCTGCATATAGGGAATTGCAGTAGTCGAGTCTTGAGGTGATAAAAGCATGAATGGCCTTTTCTAAATCAAAACTATTTTAAAAAGGCTTAACTTTATAAAAAAAGACATAACTGATAAAAACAGACCTTGACTATAGACCCCATTTGTTCATCACATGGAAAACACGTGGAAAACCTAGTAAAGAAACTGAAAGTTAAACTGGGTTTTTTTCAGAGACAGATCCTGTTTAACTCTGAATACTGTACATTAGGAAACATCTTGTATCTCTGACTTTCCTTCCCTCCATTGATTACAGTGACATTATCTATGCAGCGACTGTGGAACTGTCCCAGGAGAAGAGAGTTTCAAGTTCAATGGTTATTCCACTTGTAATGATGTTATTTCAAGCAGCACAGGAAGTAATACCGAGGACCACTGTGTTGGAACTAGTTTCTATGTTGTTTCTCCAGGCCAGCTGGGGGTGCAGGTTTGCAGTTTTCTTTAGTTTAAAGTAGGAAGAGGAAGAAACAGTGGCAAAGTCCGCTTATAGCGGCATTGGGCCTGTTTTTTCCTTGAGTCGGTTTTAAATTTTGTGAGCCGCTTGTGGTGTTTTTTGGCTTGCCGTGGGCGTTGCATCGCTTATTTGGGCTCGTTTTTCTGTCGAACAGTAATGCGAGTGATAGGTAGTTTGTCCCTTCTCGCCCCCCTTCCACGTATGTTACGTCAAGGCGGATGTTACATTCAGGTGCAGTTGGCGCAAGCGACAGAGCCGATAAAACTATATAAGCGCGAGCAATTAATGATGAGTCAGCATGAGCAGCATACATACGACTTCTGGTAAGTTTCCTTGCATTGATGAGAAGGATTGGTGTATTTTTGTGTGTGATGCGTAACGAGAGCAGTGAGGTGTGTCATATGTGGTGTTTCATGCTAATGTGCTGCTTATCTGTATAATATGTAAAATGTACTCCTGAAGTTATTTTAAAGGTATTGTGACATCATTTTTGAACTTTGCATATAGTGACACCACATATATATCTTGTATCATTCAACTATGTTAGTTTTTAGCAAACAAAATGATAAATTAATGAAAATTACTTTCAAAGTGAGTTTAAAATTAAAAACGGTTTCTTCACGGGACATCCGACTACACGCGAATGCAACATTGTTCTTTATCTTTGTCTCTGTTCTTTATTCTTTGTCTCTGTTCTTCTTTGTCTAGACAAGACAACGCTAATATGAGCTCTAAGTGGGGTAAATATGGAAAAAAATATAATAAAGATTGGGAGAAAGAGCGTGCTCTTCAAGACTGGATCCGACCACAGATGGGAGACTCGTCAAAAGGCGTTTTGCAAGTGCGAAATCCGTGCTCACCATGCTGACCTAATTCAACCTTCCGTTACAGAGAGCACAAAAAAAAAACTGTGCACCGTTTTCGTCCATGAGACTAACAAGCCTGGGTTTCACTCCCCCCCAAAAGAATTACACAAAACAAAGAATGACACAAAACAAATAAATCAGCTAAAAATAGCCACCTACATAGCATGCTATGCCATTAAGCAATGCTGATGTAGCACGAGTGTTCTCACAAATGAACCTGGTCAAGTCCAAACTGAGGAACAGAATGGGGCAGAACACGCTCAGCAGCACACTCCACATTAAATATGGACTGAGGAGGCAAAGTCTGTGTTGCAAAGACTTCATTCCCACCAAGGAGATGCTTGAGCGCTGTATCAGTGAGATGTACTCTGTGGAAGAAACAATTGAGAATGATGCCAGGCTTTATGCTAATTTCACCATATGTGATTTGTGTTACAGATGAACAGACCTGAAGGGGCAGGAAGAACAAGGAAAGAAGAAGATGATTTCACTGACCTTTTTAAAAACAGAGTTTTTTAAACAGTTTTTTTTAAACAGAGTTTTAAGAAATCAAAGTTTTTTCCTGCCTGTATGCTGTTTTTTTCTACCTGCTTCATTGAGCATCAGTATAGAGATTAAAGAAAGTTTTTTTGTTGACTTTGCAGTTTCATTTTTTTATTTGTACACATGACAAACAGCTGTATAAAAATGCAAAAAAATATTTTTTTCTTTTTAGACTGAATACATTCTTCAATGTATAATTTTGTTGGTAATGCCATAATAAATATGTTTATACTGGTTAAAAACAGCCTTTTACACAATGGGATGGGTTGCCAGTTGTGCATAGGATGAAAGAGTTCACAAAGTGAGAGAACAAATTGATGGAAGACACAGTGACCCATTTGCACAGAAGCTTGACTTGGGCTGGGTAATCATTGGCGACGTATGTCTTGGCAACGCTCACAAACCAAGTGAAGTGAAAACTCTGAAAACACATGTGTTGGACAATGGCCGCCCAAGCTTTCTTACTCCATGTGACAGCCGTTTCAGTGTGAAGGAGGATTTCAGTTTGAGTCAAGCCAAAGGTGTTTATAACCCACTGCTGCCCAATCACTTGCATCAAAAGCAGAGATGTTAGCAGAGACTGTTTTGTTGCACTGAGAAAAACAACTTGCTCCTTCTGTTGAAGACATGATCTTCCTAAAAAAGATGGAGGAATTCAAAGACAACACCAACAGTTGGGTTGCACCGCTCCCATTTCATACTCCCAGACGCAAACTCCCTGACAACCGGTCCTATGCTTTCAAACTGCTCGTCTCTGCGACGTACGCTTGACAAAAAAACAGAAATGAAAGTACACTTTGTCGAATTCATGCAGAAAATGTTCGACAACCAGCATGCAGAGCTCGCACCACCTCAAAACAAAGACAAAGAGAACTGGTACCTTCCAATATTTGGTGTATACCACCCACAAAAGCCAGGAAGGCAACATCATTCTTCTAAAGGACAAACAACTGAAACAAAATGAATGGCCTATGGGAGTCATTATGAAGACCCTCTCAAGTAGAGATGGGGTTGTCAGGAAGATGGAAGTGAAGGTTACACACGACAAGACATCTAAGATCTTCTGCAGACCTATTTCGGATTGTATACTTCTTTTGTCTCCAAGAGATTAGTTTGATGTTTGAATTTTATAGTGGCATTCTTAAAATTATGTCAGGCGGGGAGTGTGTTGGAACTAGTTTCTATGTTGTTTCTTCAGGCCAGATGGGGGCGCAGGTTTGCAGTTTTCTTTAGTTTAAAGTAGGAAGAGGAAGAAATCTAGCAGGAAGTTTTGATTTACTCACAAGGCAAGCAAAGCATGATGCCTTTCTACAAATCAAAGGCCATCCACTTATTTATATCCCTTTGAGTGGCAATATGAGTAAGTTTCTCAGTTGTGTAAGATTGTACAACATTATAAACGTGATTATTTTAATAAGTTAACAACTTTTCATATGCTTTATTTGTCAGTATAGTTAAGCTGTGTTTGAGTTTATTCACAGACAATTCTAAGTTTAAATGAACCATTTAGGCCACCTTATCCATATATGTAATGTTTATTTGGCCATATTATGTTTTGTATATTGAGTATTTTTCTGCATTTTGTATAGTTTCAGTTTCACACTTTTTGGCATTAAATCCTGTTCAAATACAACAACCAGCCTGTTCACTGCACTAAAACCATAGATATACGGAAGGATCTGTGTTCGGATATTCCCGGAAATGGCCCGCAATGATCCTTAAAAAATCCCAAAATCTGGATACTTATCTTCGGCAGATCCAAAATAAATGTGGCTGTTATTCGTCAAGGGTCTGCCAAAGATAAGTATCCGGATTTTGGGATTTTGGGATCTTTTAAGGATCATTGCGGTCCATTTCCGGGAATATCCAGAAATATAAGTACAGGTGACCCCCGACCTACGACCCCATCGACCTGCGAACCACGGGACCTACGAACATATCATATTTAATAAAAATATGAAATTACTGTATTAAAAAAAAAAAAAATTTTTTTTTTTTTGTGTTTTTGTGTTTAAATGTTCTTAATTTCATGTTCTGGTTGTTTTAAAGGCTTTATAAATAATAATTATGATAAAAAAGATCATTTCTGATCATTTTTGAGCAATTTCTGAGCAATCTTGGGCAACAGGAAGTAGGTCTTCAGTTTACACGGTCACAAATTAATGTAGAACACCGGACGGCGGACGCCATTTTAGGTTCAGTCACTGGGGTCTCCGGTCACAGAACACCGGACGCCATTTTAGGTTAGCTGCCCGGGAGCCAGCCGAAGACTGGTGACCAGGATGGCTTCATATGGATTAATTACGAGCTGGAAACGTCTCTGTGAACTTTGTGGATGTCTCAGGCAGCAGCGGATTTATCGCCGATCGTGCCAGGCCGCCGTGCGAACACCTCCGGCCGGCCTGGCTACACCTCCGGCCTGGCTAGCTCCAGAAGCTAACACGGGAGCTAACACGGTAGCCGGCCGAAGACTGGTGACCAGGATGGCTTCATATGGATTAATTACGAGCTGGAAACGTCTCTGTGAGCTCTGTGGACGTCTCAGGCTGGAGCAGGAGCTACAGATTGATCGCGCCGCCGCTCCAACACCAGCTCATGGCTTGGCTAGCAGAAGCTAGCCAGCTAGCTAACACAGGTCTGGAGCAGCTGCGGTGGTTCACTGGCCGGCCGCCGCGCTGCTCGGCCCCGACAACAATCAACGCATGGCAACCTAAGATGTCGGCTTTGACCATCTCAAAGTAAGAAAATATATTTTTATTTATTCTGTAAATGTGAATAGCAATGTTTAACATTACAGTACACTACTGTACATTTAATGTGTGTGCGCGCTCCGTTAGCATGATAAATAAAGGTTGAATGAATGAATGAATGAATAATTTTTTTTTTAAATATAATTTTCACCCCCTACCTACGAACGGATCGAGCTGCGAACCGTTCTTAGGTCCCTAACTCGTTCGTAAATCGGGGGTTTGCTGTATAAGTATATGTGAAGGATACGGAGATATACGACATCAGATCCTTCCGTATATCTATGGTTTTAGTGCAGTGGTTCCTTGAAAGAAGTGATGCAAGGAAGAGTTTAGCTGACTGTGAATCTCAATATAGGACACTGGGTCACATTGGGTGCAACAGTACAACCACAAATGTAACAACAATACTTCTTGGACGGTATATCATTGCAACCCTCAAAAATAAGTTTGACAACCTTGAGAGCTCAACTGTCCTGTCACTTGCCACTCTGCTGGATCCAAGATTTAAAGCAATCTGATTTTACAGTCCAGAAAAGGCCCAAAATGTTGCAGTGGTGAGAGACACACGAGTAGAGACTTCAGATGACCATTCACCTCAACCAGCAACAAACACACAAAATCCATCTTCCACAGACAGTTGTAAGTTGGTGATTATGAACACACACAGAAACATGTCCCTGTTCATGACTGTCAAATCTTTTATTTTCTTTCAGATTCCAACCTTTGGTCAAGTTTTGATCGAGATGCTACAATGGCAAGAGCTCACAGGAATCATACATCGGATGCCACGGTTGAAGTTCAGAGATACTTGTCTTATCCTCCTTTATACAGGAATGGTCACAGAAATGTTTATCCACATTTGTTCTTGTTGGCTAAACAATATTTATGCATACCAGCCTCATCTGTTCCTTGTGAACGTGTTTTTATCAAAAGCAGGAGAAATCGTCTGCAAAAAATAAAAGAAATCGCACAAGTCCAAAAACAGTGGAACAATTCGTATTCCTAAATAAAAACCTCTGAATTCCCATCCCCAAATGTCATGACTGTCTGTGTTACACAAGCACAGCCCACCTTCCCTGCACCTACAGTTTTCTAAAGCACACAATCTCTCAATCCCAGATACTAGTCAACATATACTGAATCAGCTGAACATACAGTAAAACAGTATATAAAACAGTGTGTGTTGTCTATTTCACTACTAGATGTCACTGAAATGAACCCAAGTTCAATACAATTGGCAAAGTGGTTCAATACTGCTTTACTGCTTCATTTGGCCATCACTAGTTAAAAACTTTAGTTTTTCATAGTATTTCTTCTCATCCTAAATAAGTTATTGCATTGCACTGATGAGTCAACCTTGCTTTAATGTACATATCACAAATAAAAACAGCATATTGTGCATGTCTGGCCTCCTCTTGCATTTCAACACATCTGAGCTCAAAGTCTGCCAGCTGCTCTTTGGCTTGGCTTTTTATACTCTATTGCACCACCCACTTTTTTTGGTCCAACCTTCCTAGCAGTGTGACACTCCCCAATCCTTTCCGGTAATTTGGTTTCTGGCACTCTCCTTTACAACCAGGAGCTAGTTCCGCTCCGATCCAACGCTCCAGGCCGAAGCTATTCACGAAAAACCGATTTATCAGGCCGCCGTTCGGGCCACAACGTTCGGACCGGGTCGGATTTGGGCTCATTTGAAGGGCTTTCTTTTCCTCTAAAAAATGATGGTGGAATCATCTCTCTAGCCCATTCCTAACTGGAGATATTAAATAAAAATCGAAATGAAGGCAAGTGTCCACAACACCCGACTGTAGAGCAAGGGGGGTGCAGCCACGTAGCTCCGGCTGGGAGTGTCCGATCTGGACGTGTGACCCCTCGTTGGAGTCGTCCGAGTCTCAGCTACACTACCCCCACCAGGGAGTTAACAGTGAGACAATGCAAATATATTTTGTTTACATTAGATGTAATTTTTTGCCCAACACATCAGTTGATCCTTACCTCTGTGTGTTTATGTTTGTTGCAGATTTACCAACCAACCAGCAAAGATGACACTCACCAAAAAGAGACTTACCGGTCCTATTTGTTACAGATTCTACACGGCCATGAGTTACCACCTGCAAAGGTCCCACTCTATTAAGAACGCGGATGAGCGCACGCTTTTACTGAACTATTGTTCAGGTAGGGTAAATATTAGAAAAGAGCATTACCCAGTGGAGGGATGTTTATATAGAAATCCCCGGTTGGACAAGCACTTATCGAGCAGCCATCCCGAATTAGACCAGGACGAGAAGGATAGGCTTATTTCTTCATTGAAAAAACAATTAGGGAGCTTAGAGACCTGAGGAAAACAAACCCAGAGCCACCAATGCTATCTTTCCTTGACTTGGAGGAAGAACCAGTAGAAGAATACGAACAGCAGGTGGATGTCGAATTTGGTCCGGAGGAGACGTTAGGAGAGGGGACATCATTTTGTCAAATGTGTCACCAGAAAGAGCGGCAAAATGCTCACCTGAAGGACCAGTTGGGAGACCTATGTGTGAAGTATAAACAGCTCACACGTAGGTATATCCGGCTGCATAAAGGGAAAGGGATGGTGAGTCACATGAAATGTTCACAAAACAGTCATATTTTGATGAAAATGTGTCAGTAACATACGATTGCTTTCACAGACAAAAAGGCAAAGTCAAGAGCAGCCCCAGGATTCAGACCACGAGTCGGATGCCCCATCACCACCACGGGAGACACCCCCGCCAGCCTCACCACCCAAGGAGCCAGCCTCACTACCACAGGATCCAGCCTCACCACCCAAGGAGCCAGCCTCACTACCACAGGATCCAGCCTCACCACCCAAGGAGCCAGCCTCGCTGCCAACCCAAAGAGTGTCTCATTCTCCACCCAGAAAACATGAACAAAAAACAAAACATTTGTTAATAGAGCAGGTGAAACAAATTCAAGTCAAAGCCCAAAAAAGACTGTTTACAACACCAAGCTCACCCCCCAAAAAATTCAAGACCCCATCGCCACATCCTCAAACCTCCCAGCCTGCAAAAACGCCAGCACCGCCGCCCAAGAAACCTGGTGCTAAGCGGAAGGAATTTCCCATTCCTTCTTATTGCGGTAGGTAAACAGTAACAAAGGCGTGTATTTTATGTGATATTGTGGGCCTAAAGGTATTCGTTTGTCCTTTTTACAACAGTAACTTCCTGAACGTGTTCAGTGACTACGTTGTCAGTGGCGACCCCAAACAAAGGGAAAATGCATTGGCAAAAATGACGAGGATTAATCACTTCATTAATTACATGGCCTTGGGCAGCGCAGTCACCAGTTACTGGTTGTTCCTGGACAACCAAAGAAAATTTCAAGAGTAAGTGGCTCTGTTGTCAGCTTCACTCATGTTTTTAAACTAAATAAACATCTGGAAGGTGTAACTAATTGCAAAACACTTTTTCTTCTGCAGTTGGCCTACATTGCTTGAAAGCCAGTACAAGTCAATAAGCACCATCATCATTTATGTCCGGAGCGTGTAGGAGTTTGTACAGTACATGAAGGACACACCCCCAAAACACTGCCGCCTCACCAGAAATCAACTTTTTTCTGCCGTCCGCTGTGCATGTGACTTGCTAAAGACCCTGTAGAAAAAATTAGTGGTTCATCAGATTTCAGTGAAAAAAGCAAAGCAGGCCCGGGCGATCAAACCTGAGACCCTGGCCACGTGTAAGAACATGGCCAGAGCCAAGATACCTCAGCTGCTGGGTAACAATTCACTATAAAACTGTCCATAATTATTTGAAAGAGCTGAACTTCTAAAAGTTGTTTATTCTTTGTTTTTTCCTTCAGGAGAGATGGAAAGAGAGGACTCCCTGCAGCTGAGGTATCGTTTCTACGGGTACTTCTCAGCACTGATAGCGTGTGTATTTGGTCACCGTCCAGGGATCCTGACGAACCTCAAGGTTTCCGAGGTCCTGGAAGCAAGACAGTCGTCGCAACAAACATCTGATGGCTTCTTGATCAATGTGAGTAATTTACTGTTGTACAGATAAAAGGCCATTAGTAAAAACAATGTGAAAATGGTGTCACTCTGAACTCAGATCTCACAGCACAAGACCAGCAAGACTTCCTTGCACTAGTGGAGTCCACATAGCCTACTGAAGCTGCTGCACTAGTGAAGTCCACAGAGCCTACTGAAGCTGCTACACTAGTGGAGTCCACAGAGCCTACTGAAAATGCTGCACTAGTGGAGTCCACAGAGCCTACTGAAGGTGCTGCACTAGTGGAGTCCACAGAGCCTACTGAAGGTGCTGCACTAGTGGAGTCCACAGAGCCTACTGAAGCTGCTGCACTAGTGGAGTCCACAGAGCCTACTGAAGGTGCTGCACTAGTGGAGTCCACAGAGCCTACTGAAGGTGCTGCACTAGTGGAGTCCACAGAGCCTACTGAAGCTGCTGCACTAGTGGAGTCCACAGAGCCTACTGAAGCTGCTGCACTAGTGGAGTCCACAGAGCCTACTGAAGGTGCTGCACTAGTGGAGTCCACAGAGCCTACTGAAGGTGCTGCACTAGTGGAGTCCACAGAGCCTACTGAAGCTGCTGCACTAGTGGAGTCCACAGAGCCTACTGAAGCTGCTGCACTAGTGGAGTCCACAGAGCCTACTGAAGCTGCTGCACTAGTGGAGTCCACAGAGCCTACTGAAGCTGCTGCACTAGTGGAGTCCACAGAGCCTACTGAAGCTGCTGCACTAGTGGAGTCCACAGAGCCTACTGAAGCTGCTGCACTAGTGGAGTCCACAGAGCCTACTGAAGCTGCTGCACTAGTGGAGTCCACAGAGCCTACTGAAGCTGCTGCACTAGTGGAGTCCACAGAGCCTACTGAAGCTGTTGCACTAGTGGAGTCCACAGAGCCTACTGAAGCTGCTGCACTAGTGGAGTCCACAGAGCCTACTGAAGCTGCTGCACTAGTGGAGTCCACAGAGCCTACTGAAGCTGCTGCACTAGTGGAGTCCACAGAGCCTACTGAAGCTGCTGCACTAGTGGAGTCCACAGAGCCTACTGAAGCTGCTGCACTAGTGGAGTCCACAGAGCCTACTGAAGGTGCTGCACTAGTGGAGTCCACAGAGCCTACTGAAGCTGCTGCACTAGTGGAGTCCACAGAGCCTACTGAAGGTGCTGCACTAGTGGAGTCCACAGAGCCTACTGAAGCTGCTGCACTAGTGGAGTCCACAGAGCCTACTGAAGCTGCTGCACTAGTGGAGTCCACAGAGCCTACTGAAGCTGCTGCACTAGTGGAGTCCACAGAGCCTACTGAAGCTGCTGCACTAGTGGAGTCCACAGAGCCTACTGAAGCTGCTGCACTAGTGGAGTCCACAGAGCCTACTGAAGCTGCTGCACTAGTGGAGTCCACAGAGCCTACTGAAGCTGCTGCACTAGTGGAGTCCACAGAGCCTACTGAAGCTGCTGCACTAGTGGAGTCCACAGAGCCTACTGAAGCTGCTGCACTAGTGGAGTCCACAGAGCCTACTGAAGGTGCTGCACTAGTGGAGTCCACAGAGCCTACTGAAGCTGCTGCACTAGTGGAGTCCACAGAGCCTACTGAAGCTGCTGCACTAGTGGAGTCCACAGAGCCTACTGAAGCTGCTGCACTAGTGGAGTCCACAGAGCCTACTGAAGGTGCTGCACTAGTGGAGTCCACAGAGCCTACTGAAGGTGCTGCACTAGTGGAGTCCACAGAGCCTACTGAAGCTGCTGCACTAGTGGAGTCCACAGAGCCTACTGAAGCTGCTGCACTAGTGGAGTCCACAGAGCCTACTGAAGGTGCTGCACTAGTGGAGTCCACAGAGCCTACTGAAGGTGCTGCACTAGTGGAGTCCACAGAGCCTACTGAAGGTGCTGCACTAGTGGAGACCACAGAGCCTACTGAAGCTGCTGCACTAGTGGAGTCCACAGAGCCTACTGAAGCTGCTGCACTAGTGGAGACCACAGAGCCTACTGAAGCTGCTACACTAGTGGAGTCCACAGCGCCTACTGAAGCTGTTGCACTAGTGGAGTCCACAGAGCCTACTGAAGCTGTTGCACTAGTGGAGTCCACAGAGCCTACTGAAGCTGCTGCACTAGTGGAGTCCACAGAGCCTACTGAAGCTGCTGCACTAGTGGAGTCCACAGAGCCTACTGAAGCTGCTGCACTAGTGGAGTCCACAGAGCCTACTGAAGCTGCTGCACTAGTGGAGTCCACAGAGCCTACTGAAGCTGTTGCACTAGTGGAGTCCACAGAGCCTACTGAAGCTGCTGCACTAGTGGAGTCCACAGAGCCTACTGAAGCTGCTGCACTAGTGGAGTCCACAGAGCCTACTGAAGCTGCTGCACTAGTGGAGTCCACAGAGCCTACTGAAGCTGTTGCACTAGTGGAGTCCACAGAGCCTACTGAAGCTGCTGCACTAGTGGAGTCCACAGAGCCTACTGAAGCTGCTGCACTAGTGGAGTCCACAGAGCCTACTGAAGCTGCTGCACTAGTGGAGTCCACAGAGCCTACTGAAGCTGCTGCACTAGTGGAGTCCACAGAGCCTACTGAAGCTGCTGCACTAGTGGAGTCCACAGAGCCTACTGAAGGTGCTGCACTAGTGGAGTCCACAGAGCCTACTGAAGCTGCTGCACTAGTGGAGTCCACAGAGCCTACTGAAGCTGCTGCACTAGTGGAGTCCACAGAGCCTACTGAAGCTGCTGCACTAGTGGAGTCCACAGAGCCTACTGAAGCTGCTGCACTAGTGGAGTCCACAGAGCCTACTGAAGCTGTTGCACTAGTGGAGTCCACAGAGCCTACTGAAGCTGTTGCACTAGTGGAGTCCACAGAGCCTACTGAAGCTGTTGCACTAGTGGAGTCCACAGAGCCTACTGAAGCTGCTGCACTAGTGGAGTCCACAGAGCCTACTGAAGCTGCTGCACTAGTGGAGTCCACAGAGCCTACTGAAGCTGCTGCACTAGTGGAGTCCACAGAGCCTACTGAAGCTGCTGCACTAGTGGAGTCCACAGAGCCTACTGAAGCTGTTGCACTAGTGGAGTCCACAGAGCCTACTGAAGCTGCTGCACTAGTGGAGTCCACAGAGCCTACTGAAGCTGCTGCACTAGTGGAGTCCACAGAGCCTACTGAAGCTGCTGCACTAGTGGAGTCCACAGAGCCTACTGAAGCTGTTGCACTAGTGGAGTCCACAGAGCCTACTGAAGCTGCTGCACTAGTGGAGTCCACAGAGCCTACTGAAGCTGCTGCACTAGTGGAGTCCACAGAGCCTACTGAAGCTGCTGCACTAGTGGAGTCCACAGAGCCTACTGAAGCTGCTGCACTAGTGGAGTCCACAGAGCCTACTGAAGCTGCTGCACTAGTGGAGTCCACAGAGCCTACTGAAGCTGCTGCACTAGTGGAGTCCACAGAGTACTGAAGCTGCTGCACTAGTGGAGTCCACAGAGCCTACTGAAGCTGCTGCACTAGTGGAGTCCACAGAGCCTACTGAAGCTGCTGCACTAGTGGAGTCCACAGAGCCTACTGAAGCTGCTGCACTAGTGGAGTCCACAGAGCCTACTGAAGGTGCTGCACTAGTGGAGTCCACAGAGCCTACTGAAGCTGCTGCACTAGTGGAGTCCACGGAGCATACTGAAGCTACTGCTGTAAGGGTGGCTCCCTCTGTTGGTCTTGTCTTCATGTTTATACTTGTTTAGTCTTCTTGTTTATTTTAGGTTCCCATCCAGTTTAGTCCTCATGTTTATTTCTGGTGTAGTCATGTTTTTAGGTCCCCTTATTGTTATTTAGTTCAACCTAGAGTACTGTCACCCTGGTTTACCTCCCACGTTTCAGAGTCAGCCTTGTTCTGTTAATTGTTCCCAGGTGTTTGTCGTTACTCCCTGTCTTGTCTGTGTGTGTATAAATACTCTGTCTGCAGTCTGTTTTTGTGTCGGGTCTTTGTCCCTGTTCCCTGATGTGTCGTGTACCAGCTCCTTGGTCTTGTGAGTATGTTTAGTAGCTCCATGTTTCATTGTTAGAGCTCCACGTTTTTTGTGTTAGTACTCCAGCCACAGTCAGAGCTGTATTACTTTTGTTTATACTGCCACGTCAGTATTTTGAGTTTGTTAATTAAAGTGTTTTGATATTTACTCGTGCCTCTGTGAGTCTACCTGTCTGCTCCACGGGACTCATCCCTCATCCCACATCAAACCGTGACAACTGCACTAGTGGAGTCCACAGAGCCTACTGAAGCTGCTGCACTAGTGGAGTCCACAGAGCATACTGAAGCTACTGCACTAGTGGAGTCCACAGAGCCTACTGAAGGTGCTGCACTAGTGGAGTCCACAGAGCCTACTGAAGCTGCTGCACTAGTGGAGACCACAGAGCCTACTGAAGGTGCTGCACTAGTGGAGTCCACAGAGCCTACTGAAGCTGCTGCACTAGTGGAGTCCACAGAGCCTACTGAAGGTGCTGCACTAGTGGAGTCCACAGAGCCTACTGAAGGTGCTGCACTAGTGGAGTCCACAGAGCCTACTGAAGGTGCTGCACTAGTGGAGTCCACAGAGCCTACTGAAGGTGCTGCACTAGTGGAGTCCACAGAGCCTACTGAAGGTGCTGCACTAGTGGAGTCCACAGAGCCTACTGAAGCTGCTGCACTAGTGGAGTCCACAGAGCCTACTGAAGGTGCTGCACTAGTGGAGTCCACAGAGCCTACTGAAGGTGCTGCACTAGTGGAGTCCACAGAGCCTACTGAAGCTGCTGCACTAGTGGAGACCACAGAGCCTACTGAAGGTGCTGCACTAGTGGAGTCCACAGAGCCTACTGAAGCTGCTGCACTAGTGGAGTCCACAGAGCCTACTGAATCTGTTGCACTAGTGGAGTCCACAGAGCCTACTGAAGCTGCTGCACTAATGGAGTCCACAGAGCCTACTGAAGCTGGTGCACTAGTGGAGTCCACAGAGCCTACTGAAGCTGCTGCACTAGTGGAGTCCACAGAGCCTACTGAAGCTGTTGCACTAGTGGAGTCCACAGAGCCTACTGAAGCTGCTGCACTAGTGGAGTCCACAGAGCCTACTGAAGCTGCTGCACTAGTGGAGTCCACAGAGCCTACTGAAGCTGCTGCACTAGTGGAGTCCACAGAGCCTACTGAAGCTGCTGCACTAGTGGAGTCCACAGAGCCTACTGAAGCTGCTGCACTAGTGGAGTCCACAGAGCCTACTGAAGCTGCTGCACTAGTGGAGTCCACAGAGCCTACTGAAGCTGTTGCACTAGTGGAGTCCACAGAGCCTACTGAAGCTGCTGCACTAGTGGAGTCCACGGAGCATACTGAAGCTACTGCTGTAAGGGTGGCTCCCTCTGTTGATCTTGTCTTCATGTTTATGGCTCCCTCTGTTGGTCTTGTCTTCATGTTTATACTTGTTTAGTCTTCTTGTTTATTTTAGGTTCCCATCCAGTTTAGTCCTCATGTTTATTTCTGGTGTAGTCATGTTTTTAGGTCCCCTTATTGTTATTTAGTTCAACCTAGAGTACTGTCACCCTGGTTTACCTCCCACGTTTCAGAGTCAGCCTTGTTCTGTTAATTGTTCCCAGGTGTTTGTCGTTACTCCCTGTCTTGTCTGTGTGTGTATAAATACTCTGTCTGCAGTCTGTTTTTGTGTCGGGTCTTTGTCCCTGTTCCCTGATGTGTCGTGTACCAGCTCCTTGGTCTTGTGAGTATGTTTAGTAGCTCCATGTTTCATTGTTAGAGCTCCACGTTTTTTGTGTTAGTACTCCAGCCACAGTCAGAGCTGTATTACTTTTGTTTATACTGCCACGTCAGTATTTTGAGTTTGTTAATTAAAGTGTTTTGATATTTACTCGTGCCTCTGTGAGTCTACCT
Source organism: Garcialebias charrua (assembly GCA_038048925.1). NCBI lineage: Eukaryota > Metazoa > Chordata > Actinopteri > Cyprinodontiformes > Rivulidae > Garcialebias > Garcialebias charrua. The sequence goes on from JBBPBX010032531.1 coordinate 30,678, forward strand.
GTCTGCTCCACGGGACTCATCCCTCATCCCACATCAAACCGTGACAGAAAAGACCCGACCATTTTGAGTCCCGCAGACAGGTAATTCGGACTTACCCAGGGGCAGTGATGTCTGCGCCGGCTCAGAGGGAAGCCGCAGTCATCAGAGTCGGCGGGTTTCGAACTGAACCCGCTTGGAGCCGCCACGAACCCGGGTTGGAACAGTCTTCGTGTCCACCACTGGTCGCGGAGCCAGCGAGGAGGAAGCGAGGTGATGGCCGCTCGGACCAGTTGAAGTCCTTCACTCCTGCACGAGCCATTTCACTGTGGTGGGTGTCCGACGACGAGTCGGATTCGGATCCGGAAGGACTCCTGCCCGTTCCAGCTCCAGGGACACGGCGCCGCCGAAGGGGGCGGCGACGGGCGAATGCACGCGTTTCCGGGTTTCGGCCCGTTCTCCCCCTTCATTCTCCCATGCTGTCAGAAAGGCCGGGGGGGGGTTACGAAAGGGGAGCTCCCATGCTCCGTGACGTCTCAGGGGAGACATGCGCAGAACACGTCTGCAGGAAATACAGAGGCTCCTGTACGCCACATAACCAAGAGGAAGCCTCTTCACAAGACTCGTTCACAGCAATGTTCGAGCTCCCAATCTGAGGAGGAACATGCAGGCGGCGCCGACAGGCGAATGCACGCGTTTCCGGGTTTCGGCCCGTTCTCCCCCTTCATTCTCCCATGCTGTCAGAAAGGCCGGGGGGGGGTTACGAAAGGGGAGCTCCCATGCTCCGTGACGTCTCAGGGGAGACATGCGCAGAACACGTCTGCAGGAAATACAGAGGCTCCTGTACGCCACATAACCAAGAGGAAGCCTCTTCACAAGACTCGTTCACAGCAATGTTCGAGCTCCCAATCTGAGGAGGAACATGCAGACTCCGACCCTGCCGCAGGGGTCGCTGTGGGACAGAGTTCTGCGGCCACTCTCACCATACAGCAGATAAACAGACTGATTCATGCAGCTGTCAATAACCCGGATCCTCATTATAAATATAAGACTTACTCCATCATTGAAGATATCATTATTAACAGTCCTTGTTTACAACCTAACCCAGGTCTCTCTCAGATGTTGGCTTTGGCTACAGCCCTGAAGGACGAGTTGTCTGTTTCTAAGTGTGTCTCCCCAGCCTCCTCAGAAGACGCTGTGTCTCCAGCCTCGTCCACAGAGGACGCTGTGTCTCCAGCCTCGTCCACAGAGGACGCTGCTGTGTCTCCAGCCTCGTCCACAGAGGACGCTGTGTCTCCAGCCTCGTCCACAGAGGACGCTGTGTCTCCAGCCTCGTCCACAGAGGACGCTGTGTCTCCAGCCTCGTCCACAGAGGACGCTGTGTCTCCAGCCTCGTCCACAGAGGACGCTGTGTCTCCGGCATCGTCCACAGTGGACACTACGTCTCTGGCATCGTCCACAGAGGACGCTACGTCTCCGGCATCATCCACAGAGGACGCTGCGTCTCCGTCCTCGCCTGCAGTCTCGACGGTGGTCTCCACGCCTCACGTTGCTTCAATGCCAGATGACGTCTCAATGCTCGAAGGCGTCTCAACGCTCGTGGACGCCTCCGCCTCTACAGAGGGTCCCGGCGCGACGGACGCCTCCACCTCTACAGAGGGTCCCGACGCGACGGACGCCTCCACCTCTACAGAGGGTCCCGGCGCGACGGACGCCTCCACCTCTACAGAGGGTCCCGGCGCGACGGACGCCTCCACCTCTACAGAGGGTCCCGGCGCGACGGACGCCTCCACCTCTACAGAGGGTCCCGGCGCGACGGACTCCTCCACCTCTACAGAGGGTCCCAGCGCGACGGACGCCTCCACCTCTACAGTGGGTCCCGACGCGACGGACGCCTCCACGTCGATGAAGGGTCCGCTCGCCGCTGACGCATCGACATCGATGGAGGGTCTTCTCATCGTTGACGCCTCCACGTCGATGGGTCCTCTCACCGTTGACGCCTCCACATCGATGGTGGGTCACGTATCCAGTCTCGAGGGGTCCCAGGAGGGATCCCCTCACATATCCAGTCTCGAGGGGTCCCAGGAGGGATCCCCTCACGTATCCAGTCTCGAGGGGTCCCAGGAGGGATCCCCTCACGTATCCAGTCTCGAGGGGTCCCAGGAGGGATCCCCTCACGTATCCAGTCTCGAGGGGTCCCAGGAGGGATCCCTTCACGTATCCAGTCTCGAGGGGTCCCAAGAGGGATCCCCTCACGTATCCAGTCTCGAGGGGTCCCAAGAGGGATCCCCTCACGTATCCAGTCTCGAGGGGTCCCAGGAGGGATCCCCTCACGTATCCAGTCTCGAGGGGTCCCAGGAGGGATCCCCTCGCGTCTCCAGCTCTGGGAGGGTCCTGGAAGACTCCTCGCCTCCAGAGGGTCTCTCGCCTCTAGAGGGTCTCCCGCCTCCAGAGGGTCTCTCGCCTCCAGAGGGTCTCTCGCCTCCGTCTCCTGAGGGTCGTCGCTCGACGTCGTCTCCAGAGGGTCGTCGCTCGACGTCGTCTCCAGAGGGTCGTCGCTCGACGTCGTCTCCAGAGGGTCGCTCGACGTCGTCTCCAGAGGGTCGCTCGACGTCGTCTCCAGAGGGTCGCTCGACGTCGTCTCCAGAGGGTCGCTCGACGTCGTCTCCAGAGGGTCGCTCGACGTCGTCTCCAGAGGGTCGCTCGACGTCGTCTCCAGAGGGTCGCTCGACGTCGTCTCCAGAGGGTCGCTCGACGTCGTCTCCAGAGGGTCGCTCGACGTCGTCTCCAGAGGGTCGCTCGACGTCGTCTCCAGAGGGTCGCTCGACGTCGTCTCCAGAGGGTCGCTCGACGTCGTCTCCAGAGGGTCGCTCGACGTCGTCTCCAGAGGGTCGCTCGACGTCGTCTCCAGAGGGTCGCTCGACGTCGTCTCCAGAGGGTCGCTCGACGTCGTCTCCAGAGGGTCGCTCGACGTCGTCTCCAGAGGGTCGCTCGACGTCGTCTCCAGAGGGTCGCTCGACGTCGTCTCCAGAGGGTCGCTCGACGTCGTCTCCAGAGGTCTCGCAGCCGCCAGAGGTCTCGCAGCCGCCAGAGGTCTCGCAGCCGCCAGAGGTCTCGCAGCCGCCAGAGGTCTCGCAGCCGCCAGAGGTCTCGCAGCCGCCAGAGGTCTCGCAGCCGCCAGAG
>JBBPBX010032532.1:0-16649 GCA_038048925.1 Garcialebias charrua
TTCTTAATTTCATGTGTACAGCACTTTGTTGCAGTTGTGGTTGTTTTAAAGGCTTTATAAATAATAATAATTATAAAAATGATAATTTCTGATCATTTTTGTCATAATTGCACAAACTTGCGCAGCAAGAAGAAGGTCTCCAGTTTAGATGGTCACAAGTTAAAGTAGAACACCGGACGCCATCTTAGGTCCAGTCACGGGGGCCTTTGAAGGTCTCCAGTTTAGACGGTCACAAGTTAAAGTAGAACACCGGACGCCATTTTAGGTTCAGTCACGGGCCGGCTGCCGGCCTTTGAAGACTGGTGACCAGGATCGCCTCATATAAATGGTAAATGGAGCTTATTTATATAGCGCTTTCCAGCCCCCTGTGAGGAGCCCCAAAGCGCTTTACAATACCAACCATCCACCCATTCATTCAGACATTCATACACCGGTAGTGGTAGCCTGCCTTGCAAGGCGCCATCCAGACCTACCGGGAGCAACTCGGGGTTAAGTGTCTTGCCCAGGGACACAACGACACATGGTGGGCGGATGCGGGATTCGAACCTCCAACCTTCCGATCAGGGGTCGACTGCTCATATGGACTAGCTGGAAACGTCTCTGTGAACTCTGTGGATGTCTCAGGCAGCCGCGGATTTATCGCCGATCATGCTAGGCCGCCGCGCGAACACCTCCGGCCTGGCTAGCTCCAGAAGCTAACACGGGAGCTAACACGGGACGCAGCAGCGGCTTTGACCACCTCAAAGTAAGAAATTATATTTTTATTTAATTAATATTTTTATTACTGTACTGTATTAATTAATTACACTGTGTTAGGTGTGTTAGGATAGGCAAAGTACAGTACTTGGTACCACAAAAAAAAATACAGGACATCCCCGAGTGACGAGTGGACAAATGGACCAACCTGCGAACAGATCAAGCTGCGAACGGTCCTTAGGTCCGGAACTCGTACTTAACTCGGGGGTTAGCTGTATATATCAAACAAGGAAGAAAAAGTATACTTTGTAGCTACAGTGTCTTTGCAGTCATCTAGTGTCTCTCTCTATGACATGTTTGTCAGTTTACAACCCTTTACAACCACTTTCACGCCGTACATCCTGTCTGTACCTAATAGTTTAATAGTTTTTTGTAATTTATACTCTAGCTTGAGTCCATGAAGGATTCCTGAATCCTAACCTCTAGGACCATGTTAAATATCCTCTTCAGTAATTTGTTTATTGTGAATATCACAGGTATGACATTTCATAATATTTGCTAAATCCAGACTTTTAATTCCTGTTTTTCATATGAAGGCCCTGTGACAGTATCACTGACCTTTTGCCTCTACAGGTTTAACCATTTTTAAATTTCTCCATGCCAGAGAGTAGTGGGATTTGAAATTGTTACCATCCTCCTTATTCTTACAATTCTCAACACAAAATTAAAGAGGTTCAGTAGTGACAAAATGAGCAACTTTAATGAAAGAAGTGAAATGCAGTTCCGTAGAAAGTTTATGAACAATGACTATTTTACTAGCAAAGCTTTTTGAACAGCTGTGGCTTAGAGAAACAAGGATTTATAAAGTTTTGCGAAGACCATCCAACCCACCGGACACTCCTGATCCAGAAGCTGGAAATGGACTTTTTATTTATTTAATCATGTATCTTTTATTCTTTTAAACTCTAGTCTTGCAAAACACTAGTTTCTGTCATTTTTTGCTTCTACTGGACCGGATACTTTACCATCTGCTGCAGCCTGGTGCATCAAATATTGACACCCTGAGTTCTGTCAAGCCATCAAGAGTTAGGCGTTCTTGTGAGTGTCCGATTCTTCAGCGTGCATGCGTGCGGATCTGTGTTTTTGTACTAAATGTTTACTCGTGCAATTTGAAAGTGTGTTTTTGCTCTTTGCAAACTAAGCTTCAAACTAAAACAATGTTGTTGGATGAGACAAGAGGCCACATCATCGCAGTATGTCAGCGATGTCAGCAATGTCCATTCGGGAAACAGTAAGTCGAAGTTTGTTTTGGAATTTTTTTACAGAGGCTCTCAAACATATAAAGCAAAGCATCATCAATGATAAATGGACTGTACTTATATAGCACCTTTCTATCTTATCAAGACACTCAAAGCTCTTTACAATCTCATTTACCCATTCATAAAGCACTCTTCTAGATCTATACAAATCTCATTGAACAAATCATTCTAAATCAGTGCATTAGATCATATTCATACACCGACGGGACACACATCGGAGCAGTGGAGGTTCTGTGTCTTCAGGGACACTTCAACATGTGACTGCTGGTGGAGTCAAACCCCCAACTCTTGCATTGGAGGGCGACTGCTCTCAGGAGCAAACATAAAAAAATATAGAGATAGAGGTATAAAACATACTGAAAGGAATGTCTTATTTCATAAGATAAATATGGAATAAAAATATGCATTTATAATGGATTTGTATATGATGGTTTTGACCCCTCATGAACACAGTAATGTTACTTTGAGATTACAGGAGTGTTTGAAAAAATTCTGACAAAATAAATGGACTTTTAGGCTTTGTTCCCAGGTGAAAATGAAATAAACTTAAGTATACTGATAATTAATATATTAAATGAATTTGCAAAATTTTTAGAAAATACATTCTAAATCTATTATTTTTGAACAATTTAAGTTGTACTTAGGTTGTACTATTTAAAAAAATTATAATTTGTACATGGTATGTACTAGATTTATGCTTGACAACTGTACTGTATTTATAATGTCTTTGCTTAGTACTGTTAATAAAATTATTATATATTATAAATATATTTTAAGTCTTTATTATCATTCCTAATTAGGAATGCTTGTGTTTACTGACAGCACCAAAAAAAAAAAAAAAAACGCAGACAAAAAATAAAAACATGGCTGATTTTTCCCCAAACAACCAGCCCCAAAACGTCACTCCTGAATATTTCATGGCAAAGAAATTACCGGTAGCTGTCAGCTAGAAGAAGCTGCTGTGTCGTGTATGGTTTGTGGCACAACAATTTGATTATAAATGTTTTTACTGCACGCTCAGGCCTCCTGCATTTTCTTTTTTCAAACATCTCCTTTGAATAAAGAGTGCTACGTGTCGTCAGCGTCAAACACAGGACAGGCTGTTTGAGTTAAAGAGCACGTTTCCTCGCACATCACCTCATTGTGCTTTACAATAAACTGCCTGTGTAGTCATTTAAAGATAGAGAAGAACCCACAGCCACTTCAAACAGATAAACCACTGACACAGATAGGGAAGTTTCAGTTCACATTATGGAAACGACTGTGACACACGGTCAGCCAGTGAGGGATGAAGCTTAAATCCAGGCAAACATTCGTGCAAGAACGTGTCAGAAGTTGCATCACCAGCATGTGTCTTTCTCCAAGCGGACACCAAACTTCTGCTTTGCATTTACCGTAGATTAAATAAAAGTTCTCAGCTCAGATCCTCCTTCTCGTTTTTCCTCGTAGTTTATTGTCGTAACAGTTCAGCAGTAAAACAAAAGTGGAGAAAGTGGAACAGCTTCGCCTCCTCTCAATAAATAGACCTTCTTTTTAAATATGGCAGAGATTGTGTTACAGCAGAGAAACCTGAACAATGTTTGAGCACACCAGAACAAACAGCTGTTTGTTGTTCTACAAAATGTTCCCCATGCGTGATGTCATCATGTCCTTGTGGCGTTCATTGAACTAGAAACAAATCTGGCAGCATTTCATACAGTGAAATAAAATACACAAATCCAAGTGACATCCCAGAAAATAAATACACTTGCTTTTTTGAATTAAAAAAATATATTTACACAAAGAATAATGGCCTTTTTTTAACCTTCTCCTCTTTCAGCCTCGCATCTCAAACATAATGAACTACAATAACGATGACAACTGTCAAAATAAAAGCTTGTGGACTGAATGGATGAGTGTACAGTTCGTGTTTTAAATATCTTGTACGCACAGAAGAAAGCACAAACGAGTGTGTGTTTGTGCGCATGGGGTGAAAAGTCTAAAAGATGAACGGACAAGTATAGTTGTATGTTCACTCAGCTGTTTCATGCAGAACAATCAACAAAAGTCGTGTTTATTTTGAAAAAGAACGTTCTGGCTCAGTAAGAACATTCCTGAAATGGCTTAGTCAAATTCAAAAAAATGTAATTTAAGTAGAAAAACAAAATGTTTTTTTTTTTACCAGTACAGTACTCTATTTCCTAAACAAATACCTGCACTCATAGATCGGCAGCAGATAGACGGTGTTAGTTTTCAAACAATACGGTAGTTCAGTTGGTGACCGATCTTACTCGTTGGAGAGAGCTCTGGACGAGCTCAGTTTGGAGAAACAGAGATTGTTCTCTCACTGAAGTGACAAGTTAACAAAACAACTCATCTTAAAATTGAATGATGGTTTACGCAAATACAATTTTCTAAACTTTTACACCATCGTCTGCTTTCCATGGCGTGGTTATTCTGACATAAATATGATATTCCTGTTGGAAGAGCCCCCAGGTTGCAAATGAAGTGCTACCGCTGGCTGCTACTGTCGATATGCTTGGAAATAACCATAGAATTATGCAAATAGAAGTCCCTCACTACTTTATGGTTTGACTTTTGTGAACTCGCTCTTTCGTGGTTTTTCCACGATTGTCAACTTTAACATTACATGATTGGGACGGTGTGAGATAAAGAGTTAACAGAAAAAATAACTTTGGACAGGCGCCGCCATTTTGCAGTTTTCTTTCAATAAGCTGTAATGCCACTCAAAAAGAACTACACTACCCATAAGCCAACAGTGCTTCCGGCCACTGCTTTCTGCTGAAATGCAGGGAAAGTTTTCATCTAATCTTAACCTGACTAAAAAGTTCAGTCCTTAGTGTCTTCGGCGCTCAGTGGATGCAGAGAGACGTACAGAACCGACCGGGAATTGGACCAGGACTACTTCCAGCCTCATTGGTCAATCTGAGTGCTGCTCGCTGGCCCAGGAAGCTTCTCAAAAGCATCTTGGTGCTCAATGGCTGCAGAGAACTGATCAGAACCGGACCAGAACTGGACCAAGGCTGGTGAGTCCCCATATAAAATGTCCTTAGTACTGTACAGTACATATACGTATGTTGTTAAAATTACAGTACATAGGTTTAAGAGATTAGAGTATTGCAAGAGTGTGGGAAGGGTTAATAAATCTTCAAAATATATATAAATACAAAAATAAATGAAGCGTTCCTACTTAGCGGTTTTTCACCTATCGCGGGTGTGTGTGGAACATGATCCCCGTGATAATCGAGGGACTACTGTTTCATCCATTTTCTTCACCCACTTGTTCCTTTCTGGGTCGTGGCCCAGGCAGCTGGTTCTGTGCAAGAGGCGAGGGTCGCCCAATGTAAATTACTACCTAATTTAAAATTGATCACAACATAAAGGTTTAAAAGCAGCACTCTCATTAAAGCTGCTATAACTTTTCTAACAATATATTTTTAACATATTTCTTCACTCTGTCACTAGACTGATGTTAAGAGAGGTAATCTCTGAAAAAAACAAAAAAAAAAATATTGTCCCCTTGCTTCTCCAGGTGGTAAATAGGCATTTCTAAAAAGAAAAAGTGACCCGCCATTAACCAGCCAATAAAAACAGAGTTTGTAACCAGCCAATAAAAACAGAGCTTGAATTTGAATCAGCCAATAAAAACAGAGCTTGAATTTGAATTTCAGCAGACCATGGGAGAGCAGAGGGGGAGGGATCAGAATGCTTTGCCTGTTGAAATTTTTTCTAAGTGCTGCACTTCTACAGAAACTGCAGACTGAACCTTTAATTATAAGTGTTTGAGTCATTTGAAGACAGCAGCAGTACACATTAGTTTAGACTACTCTTGATATATCTGTACGCTCCTCACTTTGGTCACACTTAAACTCTATTCCACCAAACTGAGTTTGTGCAAAGATCTTGTTACAACAGGTAAGACATGTTTTGGTCACACCCTTTCCTCAAAAGAGCTAAACTATCACTAGACCTGTCACGATAACAAATTTTGCTGGGAAATCAATTTTCTCAGAAATTATTGCAATAAACGATAATATTGTTTGAAACTTAAAAATAATTATTTGTCAAATTTTAGAAGAATTGTTGATTTGTTTGGAGTGTAGTACCTTTTTTGACCACCTGGTGGCAGTATAAAACTGTTTGAACCAAAGGATGGATAGTTGAACAGCATGTCTTTAAGAAAAATGGGAGGGAGGGCCCTTGACGTGACATGGGCTGACATGGCGTACACTCAGTGATTTGAGCGCTTTATCATAGCATTTTTCACACAAAGCTTTTAATTAAAAATCAGAAAACAAGTTCTCAGCTTCTTTTTTGCAGAGAAAAACAACTTTTTACACGAAGGCACAGTTTTCAACCATGAATTTTGGAGCTTCAACAAAACAGAGGTTTATTCCTGAGGTCGGCCTGTTAGCTTAGCTCGTAGCTTAGCTTCTCAGCTTAGCGGCTTTTAGCGATCCAAAAACGCAATTTTATACAGTTAAAACAGATTTTAAAGAGAAAAGAGAATGGGAGGGGTCAGTGAAGAGCACCGAAGTTGAGCTTTTTGTCATCCAGTGTCTTCAGTAGAAAGAGAGACACGAAGAAACGATAAAGCCGATAAATGAAAATGAGGTCGATAATTTTCATTCATCATGCGATTAACTGATTTATTGTTTATTGCGACAGGCCTAACTATCACGTTACCAAACAATGTGAAGATGAAGATCTGGAGGAATAAATGAACTCATGAGATAGTGCTGCATATCCAGGAAAAGATCAAATGCGTTAAATACGCAGGTGCAAACTGAAATTGAATACAATTTTCATTGTTTATCAGTACAAATGGAACCTGACTGGAAATAAATATTGTTTATGTATGTTTTTACAAAGCCAGAATGTTCATCTGTTAAAACTAAAGAGTTTTGTGTCACATTTGTGTGCTCTTAAACATTAAATATATCTTCTGTAGAGGTTTTCTTCTCGTTTTTTTTTTGTTTGTTTTTTTGGCCTACATAGACATAAATCAAAATAATGAAAAGATTGCTGTTAACAAAGGCCAGCAGGGACAATATGTTTATTTTAACTGTTCTGTCAGATTGTCTGAACGTCAAATTTGGCCTCACAACAACACGTTTACATAAAATGAACAAAGTCTCTGTTTTTCCATTTGCAGCTTCCTAAACGACGGCCGCCTCTCTCAGCGTGTGCGTATGTACAGAATGAGTCCGTAAGAAAGCGCTGACAGTCTAGTGGCAGCCACATGCTCTGACCACCATGTTGCGGTACTTCTTGAGGATCACATTGGAGCTGTCGTCAAAGTAGAGCACTGAGATGGCGTTGAGCTGCGTGGGGGCACAACAAGGTTTAGGAACTAAGTCTGGATTAACAAAATGAACCTGGAGAGAAAAAGGAGAAAGACTGCTGAGAAATATGGGACACAGTCATGCTAAATATTCTGTGAGGTTCTGTGAAGGCTGCAGAAAATGTCCAGTTTCTTCATGTTCACTCACAAGAGTTTGCACGATGGCGTGGTTTGTAGCGTTCATGTAGGAGTTCAGCGGGAAGGCGCACTCCCCCTCGCAGTAATATGCTGCATATCCTTCTGGAGCAATGATCCAGTCCTGAAAGCAAATATGGGAGAGAACGAAGTTCAAGATGTGACACTGGGGAGTTTTACCTTTGATTACACTGTCTCACTCAATTTTGGATCCTGTTCAGGGCTTCAGGGTCAGAGGGCAGGAGGTGGGGTACTCTCTGAACAGGGTCGCCAGACCATCACAGGGTCAACACAGAGACCCACAAGAAACACCACATGTGCACCCTAACAGAACAAAATTAGACTCACAAACCGTGTTTCCATCTATTTTCAATTCGAATTTTGAGCGAATTTTTGAAATTTCGCAAAAATGTAAATAAAAATTAATGCGGATCAGAAGTGTTTCCATCAACTGGCTTGAAGCGAACCCACCAGGCCACGCAAAGCGGCATTACGTCAGACGTCAGCGTCATTTACGTCAGACGTCAGCATTACGCATGTCTACAGTAAACAGGAAGTAGCGGTTGAAAACAGGACCCGACCACACATCTCGGCAAAATGGAGAGAATATTTCAGGTATGTGTTGCTATCGGGCAAGTTGTATTTATTCTGTCATGCCAACTAGTTTTAGCGATGTTACATGTTGTCCGGAGACGAAGTCACGTGACGTAAATGTTCGCTACGGCAGAACTGAGTCGGCAAATCTGTTTCCATCTCTCGTTTTGCGCATCGGCTCTGATTCGAAGAACCCAAAACCACCTCAAGCGAGCGTATCAACTTTTTTGCGAATTAGAGGAAGTTAATTCGCATCTTGCCGTTTCCATTCAGCTTTTCTGATGCGATACTTCAAAATGCGCATCTAGAAACCTTGATGGAAACACGGCTACAGATTAATATGTATGTTTTTAAACTGTGAAAGGAAACTGGAGAAAACACCACTGACTGGTGATGGGGATCACGGTTCTATTCTGTTCTATTCTATTTCTTCTTCCTGCTCCCTCTTCACTCGTATAAATATGTGTTGTCAGAGAATGTGTTTGTAAACTGATGGGTTTTTTAATCGAGTGAATAAATTGATTGATTGATTGATTGATTGATTCTGTACCCTGGATCCTTTAGCTCAGACACCAACAAGAACCAGCACTTTCCACTCCCAAAAAGCTCTTAGTCTATTGTCATTTTAAAATTGTTTTGCAGTCAGCCACTAGGGGGAGCTCAGCCTTTATGGTTTCACCTTCCAGCTTCTAGTCCGGTGTCTATATAATATTTATATTGAAGGGGCACACTAGAGTTGCATTCAAGTCCAACTAAATCAGACCCGACTCGGTCCCAGCCTGTAGCTATCATTTCCGAACCCCACCCAAACTGACAAATTAACAGTAATTACAGATCTGAACCTGAACCCTGCCCCCCGTTCCACCCCACACACACACATATTTTTAATTAAGCTTTGACTGCTTATGGTCGGCGGATGCGCAGCTGAATAAAAGGGGCAGAAGTTCGGAGCTGAGGGGGTGTTTGTCCTTTCATGTCCATCAAAGTGCATTAAAATCCCTGCTTCTGCCTGCGTTCTTCTGCATTCTTCAGACATGGACCCCGCTCTGACATGTCTGCTTTGGGATCTCACTTGTTTGGGTCGTCGGCCGTGTGCATCCGTTGAGTACAGCGGCTGAATGAACGTCCATTTGGGTGATGGATCGCTGCCTGGCAGTAGTCCATCTGAAGCTTAACTGAACTTAATTTACATCTTTCAAGACAGTTCAGCGCGTGGTCAAATGGCCGCATGCAGCTGGTGTAGTATGACAAGCCATGTTGTCAAATAACTGGATCGTCAGCCACGTGCATCCGCTGACGCAATCAAAAGTCCGACACCAACCCGGCCCACCCATCCAGCACATTAGTATGGCCCGGCCCTAATTCGGGCCGGGCTTCTGGCCTGGGTTAGAAATGACAGTTCTAGTGCACACTTGTATATTTAGAATACAAATACAGTACTGTTTAAAAGTTACAATTAACCTTTACACTTTAATACAATAGTTTTACCTCATGTTTGACATAAAGTTAATGATAAGGAATGAAACCTACCGGTAGTTAGATACAGTGTCTGCACAGTCATTATTGTTCCTGTCTCTCCTTCCTGTACAGATTGTACCCCTGCAGTCCTCTTTGTGTATTAATGTGATGGTTTGATCCTGTTTTTATTGCGCATGTCATATAGTCAGCGAGAGCCTTTAGCGATTGATAAGCAGTGCAGATAGCCTCATATGTAAAACACGCCCTTTCTTAGGAAGAAAAAGTAAGTTTCCCATAAGGGAGCCAGCTTTTTTCTTTTCATTTCTTGGTCAAACGTTTGAACCTGGATAGAAGTTACTACCCAGTCTTCCCAATGTATGATTCTTATCTCACAGATGAGTATTTTAATGTCACTTAAAACAAAACATGACATTTTACTCTGACCATATTGTTACTGGCGAAATTATTGAAAGTGTTTGTTATTTTGGTGAGGACTGGTTTCTGTACCTGCCATCCCAAGTCTCGGAAACTGACGAAGAGTTCGTGTTTCTTGCACGCCTGCTTCTGATCAGTGCTGCTGTTTTCTGAAAGAGAGAAAGAACAGAGAGATTATATTTCATTTTCCTGTTCGGTAACAAGAGTAATTATTGGGTGCAGTCAAAGCCTAAACGGGGGAGTGCGATAAAGAATAGACCTGAGCGCAGCAGGTATCATCCTTTAGACATTAATGTTTAAATAACGGCTGAAGGAAATCAGCTCCAGATACAAGCTCATTTCAGTAAGTCGTTCAAATCATACTACTACTGCATACTACTACTACAATCAGTCATACTACTGTTTACATTTACTGTTGACATTTATTACTACTGTTTACATTCATTACTACTGTTTACATTTATTACTACTGTTTACATCTAGACTTTTTATATCTACACTACTGCTGATATACAGTATATATTCTTTTTTACTAGCCTTATTGCATAATGCCACTTTGTTTCTATACCAATATCAACTACCTCATACATATACTGTGTACATTAAGGTCCACTGACATGAATTTTTTACTATTCATAAAATTGCTCAAAATATATATATTTTATCATTTAAATATGTTTGTTTTTGCAAACAAAATGATAAATCACTTTAATTTTGCTTTAAAAGTGATTTTGAACTTCAAGCCGTGTTTAATCATGGGAAATCCGATTACACTCGAACGCACCATATGTGATGTCACACTGGGCAGAGGGCTGTGGTGTCTTTAATAGCGGACAATTTAAAACTGGACGAATTTATCAATCTATGTGAAGATTTGAGCTATTTGTCTTCATTTTGGGAAGCAGAAAATAGTTTGGGTGATGGAACAAGAAACAACAGGATCTAATTTAGGTCTGATGCTGTATCAGACTTACCTTCATGTCGAGCTGCTCATACCTGCGCACTGTGACAAGCCCAGAGCTCTGCCCGGTGTGACATCACAGATGGTGCGTTCGTGTGTAATCGGATTTCCCATGATTAAACACGGCTTGAAGTTCAAAATCACTTTTAAAGCAAAATTAAAGTGATTTATCATTTTGTTTGCAAAAACGAACATATTTAAATGATAAAATATATATATTTTGAGCAATTTTATGAATAGTAAAAAAATCATGTCAGTGTTAACCCCATATGCTGCTTTGTCACTCTTTACAAATGTCAAATGCCAGAACCTTCATTTATTTTATAGATATACTTTTTATACTTTATACTTCGGGACAGTATTACACTCTATTTCATTTTTGCTGTTGGTGAAACTTTTTATAATTTTATACTACTATGGAAAACTACTATGAAAAAACTCAGGACAGTACTAAACTTTTATTATTTCATTTTATGCTTGTTTATTAATTGTTTAGTGTTTAAATGGTTACTGTTGCACCGAGGGACTGAGAGAGAAATGCAATTTCAATCCTGTGTATGTCCTGTACATATTGCAGTTCTGACAATAAAGTTGACTTTGACTTTTGACTTTGAAATGAACAGGGAACTCTCGCCGTTTCCACTGAAACAATGTAGCCCGGCCCGATTCATTTCATTTTTTCCTCCTTTCTTCTCTGATTTCAGCTCTCAGTTTTCTTCTAACCGAGAGAAAAAAAGAAAAGTCTGTTTTCCATCCATCTGTATCTTTCTCTCCTTCTGGTGACCAACGGGGCTCTGTGGTGCATTAGTGCTTGAAAGGGGGTTCACATGGGAAGTGATTAGGAGCGACTGGTTCTCATCATGGAGCTATAGACCACTGGTATCCAAAAATCCAAACAGACCCATTTGGCCCATGTGTCCAGAGCCTGGTTGCCCCACAGCACACCACAGATGTGTTCTGCCATAAAAGCCTGTGGTGCCTTACCTCCATGCAGGGAACTTGGCCCCGACTACTCAGTAATGCTTGAGAAAATAAACAAAAGCCAGCAGAGGGCCATTTGAAGCTGAGCAGGCTAATGTTTCAGCGCTCCGCATAAACACAGGACAAAACGGAGGCTGTCAATACGCATCAAAGGCTTCCCCGCGAAGAAAATACACAACCTCTGGCGTTTTACTTGTTTAACTGTGTGCACAGAGCACATGTACTGAAGCTTTTGTCATTTCAGTGTGAATAAATTGTCCACTCAGTGCAAGTGTGCAGAAAGCTGCTCACACTTCGTGTACCTGCGATGTTCGCCACTCTGAGCGCCTCTTGGTTCTTTGCGGCTTTGGCTCGGTTGGGGTTACGCTGTTTGCCCCCTCCTGATGCTGAGCGGATGCTTCGCAGGTGCACCTCTGTTGCTTTGAAGAAGGCCACCATGAAGGGCTGTTTATTCTGAGGTCCACTGCGACCAATCAGCCCTGCCACTCGAGGATTGATACTCTCTCCTGCAGGGGGAGTGGGTGGAGGAAAGAAAGAAAACAGAGCAGGTGTCAGCACAGAAATAATGGCTTTGTGCCCACAGAGCTGGTGCTTGTTTAAAACCAAATAAATATGTGTGTTTGGCGAGCCTACATTTAGATTTTTGTATGTGTGATCCCTCCCTCACTAAAACCACTCATGTGGTTCCATGTTGCCACTTCCTTCACTCACTGACAATAAAACAAAAACATTAGACACTCAGGAGAAATCACTGAAATGGTCCAATTAGATTGTAATTTTATACAAAATGCAAACCATCAATAGGTATATAAACTACTTGACTGATAAGGAAATGATATGTGTAGAATGGACACAAGAGGGCCTGGTGGTGGCATTATGAGTGGAGGGGTGATGTTATCAGTCAGTTGCTGGAGCATACAAGAAACACATAAAGGAGGTCTCATAGAGGCATTACACAACACTACCAGCTTTTGTGGGTTTCTATGAAGCTGTGTGGCCATATTGCGTAACACAGTGGCTGATGATGGAACCAGTAGGTACATGAGGGCTATTTAGGCGAAGGTTCTGGGTGCCTAAGACAGCTCACAACAAAGAAATATTTTCGTATTGTGCATCAAGCATTACAGAGCCACGTGACTATTACCGTACTTTTCGGCATATAAGACGCAGTTTTTTTACTCATTTGAATGTCCTGCGGCTTATACGCCGAAGCGTCTTATTTATGGATTTTTTCCCATATTTTTAGACCAATTTTTGGCTCTGATATCGCCGTTTTTCATTTTGGCCAAAAAATGGTGCAGTACCACTTTTGTCCGCTAGGGGGGCACTTCCAGAGAGTACACCGACCGTTTCTAGCTCACGTGTCCGAAAAAAAGCCTCCTCTGCTCGGACTGACTGTGTCGCTGCCCGCCTCCTGCTCTGGATGTAGCTACCATTAGCTGTGTTGTTAGCCATATTTTTTAGCAAGATAACTCCTAAACCACACCGCGGATTTTCTTGAAACTTACAGAGCGTAATTATTTGGTGGTCATTTACAACTGTCTAGCTTTATGAGATGTTTGAGATTAAAAAACAACAACAATCTTTTATTAGCGTTAGCTCCCGTTAACAGATACTGTACTATTATTTAGATATATAGCTCATAAACCACTCTGCGGATATTTTTTCTGCTTACAGAGTGTAATTATATGGGGTTTAATGTACAAACTGTTGTCCTGTATAAGATATTTGAGAAAAAATTCGATTTTTTATTCATGTTTTTAGGGACGGAATCGTCTCGTTAGCTTCGGTTTTATTTACGTTTATATTGTTATAAATAGTCAAAAACCACTCAACAGATATTTTTTAGGCTTACAGAGTGAACGGAACTCTTGTGCTATAATGTCAGCTAAGAAATATATTTTTTCTCAGCAAAGAAATAATTGTTTTTACCGTGTTAATCTTGTAAAGTCCTTCCGTGCTGGCTCGCTTCTGTGGCCGCCATTTTCAGCAGGGCAAATGAGGCGCTGACGCGTCGCGTAGCGGTGACGCATAATAGATGCGTCTTATAGGGCGAAGCGGCGTATTTATGGATTTTTTCAAATTATTCTTAATAATTGGACAAAGCGGCTTATACACAGAAGCGTCTTTTCCGCCGAAAAGTACGGTATATGCGCCTGCCATCCAAACACAAGTATTGGACTCTTTACATTACTACATGTTGTTCTGCACCATGTCATGATACTACCTATAGGTGTATATATATACTGTCCCAGGCTGCCATTAACACCAGAGTAAAAACTGCTGCTGTTGGAATGGTACCACAACTTTTGTTTGTGATGACAAGTGGTGTTGTGTCACATTGAATCTTGATGAATCTTGTTTCTGTGTTACCACAGATGACCCTTGTGTGCTCATACAAGCCAAGAACCAGTTCTACCAATGTTGTGAAGAGACAACATGGTGTTACTCCTGGTACCACGGTGTGTTCTGGTAATGATTCAAGGGACCCTGACAGCACAGCGCTACACAAGTAACAAGGGGCGATTCTAGAATATGCCTTTTAGGGGTGCTCAGCCCCCAGTGTTGACAAAGACTCTTGGCTTGAAGAACGCGGTGGCCACTGACATCAGAAACATTTGTAATGTGGAGAGGACACACCTGTGGGGGGGTCTGGGGGTCTTCTCCCAGAAAAAAGAAACTAGATGCCATTTTTACAATTCTGGTGTATTTTAACAGGTTGCTGACCAACAGCTCTCCTTGTGCGAATAGAGCACGCTCCACTTCTCTCATGCATCCCAACACCCCTCCACCCCCGGTTGACAACTGCCGACAACTTCATTGCGGTGCACAATACAGACGCATTAGCTAAGATGCTATAGACATAGCGCTCCGCTTCTCTCATGCACCCCCCCTTACTGCAGATAAGGGGTGTTTACCGGTTCCGGCCAAAGTGAGATCGCCAATTGGTCAGTTGCTGACAAGCCTACTGGACTGATCATCAAGTGGCGTCGAGGATCCAACTTGTGCAAAAACATCAAAGATTCTACTGGCCCGTTTAAGAGCATCATCATTTATTCCATGTTTATTTCAAATTTATTCGATATTTTTGGTGAATCAAAGGTTGGAGAACTGTTTACTTACAAAATCCTAATGATGGTTTCTTTACTTTTCAGGTGTTCTGAGTTCAAATTCATGGGTGCTTGAGCACCCCCCAAAAAGAGGCTAAAATTGCCACTGCTAGTAACATCCTTTGTCCAAATGCCCTACTGCTCCTGAGACCAATGTGGTCTGTCATCATCTTTTTGAGCTATAATCACTGTGAGTCCTTCAGTACATCTTTTTCTTTTTCTTTACTTCCACCTCTTTACTGAGTGCTGAGCTTATTTTCAGTGGATCTACTGTATATTTAAAAGCAATGTTTTTTGTAAAGCCCTTTTCTTTCCCACCCTCAACCTTCCTCTACGTTCTCCGCTGTCCCAGCCGACGACGGGATTTCCCCCATGCTTGTCCCTACATGCTCCCCCATAAAGCTTCAGAACCTACAATCATGCGCTGACGAAGACAGCACAGACTTCACACAGGCTGAACGCCATAGCGTCTCCTTCCTTCACCTAACATGTAACGTCCTGCCATCCCGTGACAGACACTATTCTCCTCATGCGCTTGTACAGTACTCCCTGAGTTTGTTGATACGGACAAGATGTTTGCGTCTCCAGATGAGATGCTCTTTTTGCTGATAGCAAAGTCCATTTATCGCATGCGTGCTGATGATGCTGAGGGTATGACGGATGATGGTGGTGGTGAGTGACGGATGAGGAGCGAGCTTTGATTTGTATTTTCTGTGCACATGAAAAAGGACAAACCATCTGATTCAGTTGGTTTTTCCAGCCGAGCTGCAGACTTGTGCATGTTGTGTTTTAACGCCAACCCACGTTTGTTTTGCTGCAATCGCTCAGATTTGTCTGTAATTGAATTCAGCTGGAATTTTGGGAAAAGTTTATTCTGAGCACATTTTATGGTGAACTGTGGTAACGTAATGAGCCTAACAAAATTAGACTGGAAGTTTAGGCTGAACATATGCAGACTCCCTGGGGTGGCCGGGCTCAGAGACAGGGTGAGGAGCTCCATCTTCCAGGAGGAGATCAGAGTAGAGCTGAAGGTGGTTCAGGCATCTGGTCAGGATGCCTCCTGGACGCCTCCCTTTAGAGGGCCTCCCACAGGAGGTCCAGAGAAGACCCAGAAGACGCTGGAAAGATGGTGTATTTTCTTTAGACTGGGAATGCCTCAGGGCCCCCCAGGGCCAGATAGAAAGTATCACTGGGGAGAGGGAAGTCTGCGTTTCTCTCCTGGACCTGTTGCCTCCACAACCCCACTATGGATAATTACTAGAAGATGAAGATGAAGAAGAATATATGCAGACTCTGACACCATTTTTGTTGTTTTAGCTGTTTATGAATCACAATAAATGATGAGTGTGGGCTTTCAGAGGACATACCTTCACATAAATGATGAATATTAAGGAAAATGTTAATAGTTGTGGACTGAAATACTGCCATAAAGGAGAAATACTTTTTGAAAACTAAATTATATTTTATAAACTGTACTGGCTGGAAATAAAACTAAAGATTTCTGATGTGATGTGGGGACTTTTATTTTATTTTATAAAAATGAATAATTGAGCTACAAAGTTCCTATAAAAAATGTATATATAAATATATACTGTATATATACTGTATATATATAT
>JBBPBX010032533.1:0-33832 GCA_038048925.1 Garcialebias charrua
CCTGGTCCGACAGAAATTTTTTTGAACGGAATAATGATACCTATAACATCATTACAAAGTATTTTATACGGTACATGGTGATACAAGATGTATTTAGTGGCCACCACAACCCAACTGAGTGTATATCTGAGAAACACCTGAATCTAAACACACCTGTGTGAGCATGCTTGTCACTATAAGATTTCCCTTTAAGAATGTTTAATAGTGGATGTGGGGACCCACAGATCCGCCCCCACAGGACACGACGGTAACACAGAGAGGACCGGAGCCACAAGGGCCCCAAGCCCGGAGCTCCGGGAGTCCCTGGCAACCTTGGCGGAGTCCAACTCTCCGATTTACTCTACGCTGGAAGAAATGGATGGTTTATATAAAATCATGTAGACCAGATATAGACCTAGTAATTTCTGAATGATTGTAACAAAAAAACACTTTTACTC
Organism: Garcialebias charrua; assembly: GCA_038048925.1. Lineage (NCBI taxonomy): Eukaryota > Metazoa > Chordata > Actinopteri > Cyprinodontiformes > Rivulidae > Garcialebias > Garcialebias charrua. The sequence continues at coordinate 438 of JBBPBX010032533.1, forward strand.
CTTTTATATTAAGGTTTTTGTATTTTGTTTTGATTTGTTTTGTTTCCATTGTTTGTTTTTTATTATTAGTTTTGATTTATTATTATTGTTTTTTGTTTCTTTATTTCTATTATTAAGGACATTTAAATAGATAATTTACAAATAATTGAAGTGTTAAATGTTAATTATGTTAAATATATGTATAAATGTCAATAAAAACATGTAAATAAAAAAATTAAAAAGACAAAGGGCAACCTTGGCAGAGTCCAACTCTCACTGGAAACGAGCCTGACTTACTACCGGCAATGCGGACCAAGCTCTGACACCGGTCGTACAGGGACCTAACAGCCCATATCAATGGGCCTGGTACCCCATACTCCCGGAGTACCCCCCACAGAACCCCCCGAGGGACGCGGTCGAATGCCTTTTCCAAGTCCACAAAGCACATGTAAACTGGTTGGGCAAACTCCCACGCGCCCTCCAGGACCCTGCTGAGGGTGTAGAGCTGGTCCAGTGTTCCACGACCAGCACGAAAACCACACTGCTCCTCCTGAATCCGAGGTTCGACTATCCGACGGACCCTCCTCTCCAGAACCCCTGAATAGACCTTACCAGGGAGGCTTAAGAGTGTGATCCCCCTATAGTTGGAACACACCCTACGGTCCCCCTTTTTGAATAGGGGAACCACCACCCCAGTCTGCCAATCCAAGGGAACTGCCCCCGATGTCCACGCGATATTGCAGAGTCGCGTAAGCCAACACAACCCCACAACATCCAGAGCCCTAAGGAACTCAGGGCGAATCTCATCCACCCCCGGAGCCCTGCCACCGCGGAGCTTTTTAACCACCTCGGTGACCTCAGCACCAGAGATTGGAGAGCCCGACCCAAAGTCCCCAGGCTCCGCTTCCTCAGTGGAAGACGTGCCAGTAGGATTGAGGAGGTCTTCGAAGTATTCCGCCCACCGACTCACAACATCCCGAGTTGAGGTCAACAGCACGCCATCCCCACCATAAATGGTGTTGGTCGCGTACCGCTTTCCCCCCTGAGACGCCGGATGGTGGACCAGAATCGCCTCGAAGCCGTACGGAAGTCATTCTCCATGAAGTCATTTTTGGAATCCTGTTTGTTAATGTATAGGTGAACAGATTTGACTCGCTATTTGACAAGAAACTGGTCAGTTTTTTTCTGTCACCCTTTAGCATAATAAGCAGTTATTAATTATTTATAAAGTGTCTATAGAGGAATTAATAACATATTTATAAACTAATAGCATTCTATAATGGAGCCTATTGTAAAGTGGTACCCTTTTTTTGTGCTGAGATGTTTGAAATTAATCAAACAGCTTACTCCAAAGTGGGGGAAAAAACAGTTTGCTGGTGCAAAAGAAACTGTCCAGATGACCTGACTGAACATTGTTGGATTTTATACCTGGATTACTGAGCATGGACTTTGGTGTTACCAAGTAAAAATTTGCTAAACCTAATTACCGGTAGCTCAGTAGAAGATGTCCCAGTGTGTTTTGTATGTGTGCATGTACTGTACGTTGGTGGAGGGGGTTGTCCATAAAATAATCCTTAAATATTGACATTGATGTCCTGTTTCCTCTTTTAACTTGTCCTTGTATGTATGAAGAGAAAATAGCACTTGAGTAGTTCACATCTGTTAAAATGAGCTCTTCTTTTTAACATGTGTTTCTGACAGAGCATGTGCATAACCTAAGAGAGGAAAATACAAAGCTGAGGGAAGCTCACCATGACATTCACACAAAGCTTCAGGATGCACAGGTGAGAATAGGCCAAATATATACTATATACAGTATACTGTATGTACGGTATATTATCTGTCATGCAAATCTGTACAAGTTCTTTTCATATGCATTTATTTCAAATGTTTTAAATTATTTCCTGCACAAAAAGGCTGAAAAGCTGTGGATTGTATTGGTTTCTGCTCTTGAGTTCAGATCAAGCATCAGGACCTGAAGGTAGCGCATGACCAGCTTGCTTTGACACTGGAGGACCACAAGAGTGCGCTAGCTGTGGCTCAGGTGAGGAGAGGACACAGATTACTGCAGTGTTTTATTTAACACAAAAGCAGATTAATGCTGAAGTGTTCACTCACGTGAATTTTAAATAGTACAGGTAATTAGTGTAAATTAATAAATGAAGTAATTAAGTTTGTTGCAACTCTTTTTAGGCTTTTAAATTGTTTTTTTATGATCTAGTTCAACAAATCCAACCTTGCAGTGGTCATTAAAATGAAGACGGTGTGTATTTCAGAACTGTATGAACCTCAGTTGAAAGAAATTATGGAGGATGCCAGATGTGCTGTTTTTTATTTCTTAATGAATTATATTTCTTGTTGAGGAACACATTTAATACCTTTCAGAATGCTTGAATGATTGCTTAAATATGCTGGTTTCCTCTCAGTCCAGCAACTGATAGTCACTCATGCTCCTCCTGTTTCCTGCTGCTCTGTCTGTCTGCTTGCATTTGCTAATTAGTTTTGAAGCTTGTCCTTCTTTCCATTAGTGCTGCTAGGTGAACACGGACACCCTCTTTACTTTGCTGCAGGAGTGAGGGGGTGGAGGGGGTTAGTCTAACCAACGAGTGCATAGAAAACCCTCTGAAGCTGACCTGCCAGGGAGTTATAAAAAGGCGATCTGAGGCGAGACAGAGCAGCAGGAAGAACTTTTAGTTTTGTAGCCCTCGCCTGGATTTCTGCACAAAAATAACACTATTATAGCCTGTGAATCAGAACAGTCATTTTTGAATAGTTGTTAGATTTGGATAAAATAATCTGTGACAATGTTTCAGTGTTCCAACTTTTTGTTTCAGTGTGTTGTGTAATTTAAACACTCACACCACTGTTTTCCTGTTTTTATTTTCTGTACTTTGTTTATTTCAATCTAAATACTTCTGTATACTTTGTGGTACTGTATTTTAACCATTCATATATCAAAATGTTAACGCAGCTTAGAAAAAGGGTGCTGTGACTTTTGGATTACCGTATGTATTTTTTTTATACTTTAATTAAATCTTCAGTTTACAGATATTTTTATTTTAGAAATACGTTTAGACTTCCTTAATTCTGCTACCTTTAGTTTTAAGCTAGTCTTACTACATGTAGCTTCTTCTTTCTTTCTTTTTTTTGCTATGTGTTAGCTTTCATTCTGCTGCTTTTAGCTTTGAGTAAGCCTTTACAGTATTACTTTTAGCTTCCATTATTATTATTTGTTATTTATTTATGTATTTTTTTTGCTGCTTTTAGCTAGCCTTTTGCCACTTATAGGTTGTATCTTGCTACTTTTATTCTTTAACTAGCCTTTTGCTTCTTGTAGCTTTCAGCTGTCTAGCTTTGAGTAAGCCTTTATTGCATTTAGCTAGTCATTTTCTGCTTTTAGCTAGCCTTTTGCCACTTAGATAGTATCTTGCTATTTTTAGCTTAGCCTTTTGCTACTTTTAGCTTTGAGTAAGCCTTTATTAGTTTTAGCTAGCCTTATGCTACTTTAGCCTTTAACTAGCCTTTTGCTACTTGTAGCTTTAAGCTTTTATTCTGCTACTTCTAGCTTTGAAAAAGCCTATTACTTTTAGCTAGCTTTTTTTTTTGCTTTTAATTGGCTTTTTGCCACTTATATGTGGTATCTTGCTACTTTTGGCCTTTAACTAGCCTTTTGCTACTTTAAGCTTAGGCTATAAATTGCATTTAGTTAATTTTAAGATTTAACAAACAATTTGTTATATTTTGGTTTTTGCTCATATTTTGTTACAATTACCTTTTAGCTAGCATTTAGCTAATTTATTATTTAGCTACTGGTAGGTTTTTGCTAGCTTTAAGCTAACATTGAGCTTTTTATCCTTTTGGCTCATGATTTTCACTTTTACCTTCTTGTTAGTCTTCTGCTTTTTTAGCTTTAATCTGTGGTTCTTCTCCTTTTAGCTTCTGGTCTTTTTTTATCTTTTAACAGCTCAGTTTCAGCTCCTTCAGCTAATTTCAGCACTTAGCATTTGCTCTGCATTTGTACAGAAAATGCTATAGATTTTATTCTTTATTTTTTTCCTCGTGATAAAGGTGAGGCTGTAACTGCACAGGAGTTTTTAGCTCTTTGCATAAAGACAGAGTAGCTGTGTCTGAATAAGAATGGAAGAGTTGGAGCTCAGCGCACGCACAAGACTAAAAGCTGATTCTTTCTCACATCCTACAACGCACCATTTATTTGAAGGTTTTGTAGGAAGCAATTATTTGCTCATATTCAATGTCCCTAGTTTTCTTTGTTTTTCTTTGTTTAAAGGTGTTCTCTAGAAAAATATAGTCCATGTGTTTGTATGTCTTGAACGATTGAATCACAAGGTGGAAGCTATGCCTGCGAAGTGAAGGTTTCAGACTGGCTCTCAATGTACCGGTATATGCAATAAACGTATAAATCACACCCAGTCTTATTTTATAAAAATACATTTCTAGATTGAGGTGCTTTAGTGGATTTTTCCCTCCAACAGCATATTAAACTTAATAAATGTATTGTTTGAGAGTAGTAAAAAGAGCTTAAAACAACTAGGTTGTCATTTTTGCTGAGATTTGTGATGGCGATTCGCTGCTGCTGGCTCAAACAAGCACCAGTCTTTGAAAGGAAACTTAAAATTATGTAGTGTGGCTGTGAATAAAGTACGTTGTTTTTAATGCAACACAATCCCTCCTGATTCATCAGTTAGCTTTTCTGTTTGACATTAAAGGAGACCACATATAGGTATTTAAAAATTTTATGTTATGTCTGTGTGCTATCTTGACAATATTAATTCATTTTAATACACAAAATAATTCTTAGATAATTAATTATACCCTTTTTAATTCTGCCATTTTTAACTTTCGTTTTGAACGACCGGTTTCTTGAAGTCCACGCCCTTCAACGATCTGTTTACGCCCTCTGTAACAGCCAGTATCTGTAATGTGTTGTTGTTTTAAAATTAGCTCTTTTTTTATTACTCATTTGACTTACTGTTAGTGCTAGCTTAAGATAACTTACCGAAACCCGTCTGAGCGCGCCGCAATTTGCTGCTCCTTTTAGCATGAGACCACCCGAATCCGAAGCTAATGTTAGCTTGTTCCTCTTCCGGTGTTCGCCAGCTCCGCTCGTTGCACGCGGAGATTTTGGGAGTTATCGCTGTTCCAGTCAAGACAACACAAAGTTCACCAAGTGTCTCCCGTAAATTAATCCGTAAGGAGAAGGTCCTCGCTGCTGCGAGGCTGCTGCGAGGGCAGCAGCGAGGCTGTACAGTTGAAGCTCCGCTCCATCGCGCCAGAAGCAGTGTCCCGTTGCCGCTGGTCCCTACGCCGGGGGTCCGCTCGTTTAATTTTTGCCGGCTGCGCGTTGGGAGCGATCGCAAATACACTAAAAATTGAACTAAAACATAAAAATAACAATTATACTTTATTTATAAAGCCATTTAAAAAAAACACAGCTGCAACAAAGTGCTGTACACATGAAATTAAGAACATATAAACAAAAGATGAGATGAAATCATGAAAAACAACAGTCATGTGTTTAATACAGAAGTGGGTTGAGCCTAACCAGGGGTTGCTAGGTGAGGGGCTGGACTCAGGTTTGAGGTGATTGGCTACGGCCTGTGACGTCAATAACTGCAGGAAGTGTGAATCCAGGTGTATTTATCAAAAATAAATAAATCTACTTAGAGTAAATAAACCACTGGGTGCATTTTTTTGGCACAAGGACTGTTTTTTTATGAAGTTAATACCCAAAGTTGAGTAAAAAAAACATTAAAAAGTGAATTTTGCACCTGTGGTCCCCTTTAAAGCAAAAGGTTTGGAATGTGATCATCAACAGCATTGCTTTAACCTTAGGGCTGAGTCTGCAGGAAGGTCCAGAGCTTTATGTTCACAGCTGCTAAGACTGGCCTCAAAAATTATGAAGAGTATTATCAGGAGTTTGGGTTTAGTGGTTTAAAGCTTTAAAGACTAGTAAAAACGTTAGTGTAGTCAAATTGCAGTATGATTTTGTATTTTTTTCTATTTACTATAATTTTTAATAACATTTTACCTTCAGCATAATTTACATCTATTTTTTTTAACTGAATTGCTTTTTAGAAGCATCTGATTTAAGCCATTGTAAGAGTTGTAAAGAAACTATACCTGAAGGACGTATTAATATTTCAGTTTTTAATACTATGTAATTCTATATTATTACTGTGATTATTGCAAATAAGTGTTTTTTTGGTTCTTGTATGAGAATACACTCTCGTGTTTGTGCAACTGCCAACCATTATTGAAAGCTCTTAGTTTTCCACTATTAGTAAAATATGTACGTCTTTTCTGCATTTTAGTATTTAAAACTTGCTTTTAGACATTATCTGCACTTGAAATGTACATAAATCAGTGGTAATGGTCTGAAACAATTCATAGGGGGTTTATTGTTACTTTTATCTGACTGATGACTTTATCATTTGAATAGTAATGATTATGTTTAATCACAGTTTTCCTACAATTTAGCATTTGTCCTTTTGTGTGCTGCACTCTCCAGGCACAGGTGGATCAGTACAAGAAGATAAATAGGGAACAACCGGACCAGATTCAAGTTCATCAGCAGCTACAAATAGCAACTCCACCATCTGTGTCCCATGCACACGAATCCCAGCAGAATACCATCACTGAAGATCAACGAGCTCACTGGGACACCCAGTCAAGAGTGAGTGTGAAGTCTTGGTGCAGATAAACCTTAGGGAGCAGTATGTTATGGATTAAAACCCCGCAGGGTATAAACATTCCTCTTGTGTTTTTTTCTCTTCAGTTGGACCATCAGGAGGAGAAGGATGCCCCCGTCCAATCTGACATTGTGTCTCACCATATTGTGTCCCAGCCTTCCTTTTCTGAGAGAGAGGAGGATGGTGAGGGAGAGGCAGAACGGAAGAGGGAGCTGGCAGAGGAGGAGATGGCTCAAGCAGGGCAGCCTCAGAAGCTGGAGGAGGACTTGGACCAGCCTCAGGATGAGCAGCTGGAGGAGGAGGAGGAGCAGCGGCTCGATGAGAATGCCTTGGACCGACAGAGACGTCAACCACAGCTAGTAAGGACTGGTTTACACACTCCTATCACAACTTACGGGTTTAGAGAAGCTTACGCTTAAAACGTATGCACATACACATTTCTTCTGTAAGGACACCCATGTGGAGCTGCATGGGGAGGCCCAGCTGCAGCACCAGGCTCCAGCCCGGGTCCACCAGCTGAAGTCAGCCTATGAGCAGCAGCAGGAGCAGCAGCGGCTGGCGTCTCAGAGGGCTGAGGAGCACAGGCAGGTCCAGCTACGACAGGAAGCCCTGCAGGCCCAGAGAGACAAGGTCCTGAAGGAGAGGGAGCAGAGACTGAAGGAGGAGCAGCAGAGAGAGGAGCAACAGCACAAGGAAGCTGACCGAAGAGAGCAGCTGCTGAGGGAGGAGCACCAAAGGTTAGACATGAACTCTGATAACAACTCACCTAAAAAAGTAACAAGTGCACAACTTTTAAAAACAAAAACAAACAATGGATTTCAACTTTGGACATACAGTATCATTTGAAATGCTCAAGAATTGCATTGAGAAAATGAATCAACTGCTGGAAGATGGAAAATAAACACTTAGAGAATAAACTTCCTTGTTGCAAACCTGAATTATTATGTTTTAATCCAAAATATCATTATATGATGCAACAATGTTTGCTTGTGCAGGTTCAGAGAAACACTGCAGTGAAGTTTCTATAAATCTGCAAAAACAAATGACATAGAAAATGAGGCTTCCACACCAGTATTTACTGACCACTCTGCAGACAACTATCAAACTAAAAGTTGGGGCATGCAGTACAGGCATAAACAGTTTGGTTTGTGTCTTTCACAATTTGTTGTGGGGTGCCTTTAGGAGGAAGACGGAGTACGAGAACATGGACGATGATGCACAAGGAGAGGAAGATCATCACAATACCAAAGAAGAAGGTGAGACAAAATTCTGATCAATTATTCAATAATAAATACTTGCAGATCACCAAACAATGCATTTAACTCTGTTTACATGACCATCTGGTGCTTCCATTTTAATGTCAGGACACAGTAGTGCACACCATCGTTGTTCACTACTGTCCACGTTGGAACTACTGTTTACCAATCACAATTTTTTTTAGGCATCACACATAATAAAAGTAAAAAAAAACAATGAATGCAGTCTTAGAAACCAGCTTGAAGTAAATGGTAAATGGACTGCACTTATATATACAGTACTGTAGAGCCTTTATATCTTATCAAGATACTCAAAAGCTCTTTACACCACAACCTGTGTCCTCATTTATCCATTCATATATCACTCTACTATATATATATATATGCAAAGAATAATCAGTGCTTTATCACATTCATACACCGATGGGACACACATTGGAGGCAATGAGAGTTTCAGTGTCTTGCCCAGGGACACTTCAGCATGTGACTTTTTGTGGAATCAAACCCCCAACTCTTGTATTGAAGGTCGACTGCTCAAACCACTCAGCTACAGTCCTGCCTGCTCAGCTCTGATACAGGTCCACAGATAGTTAGCACAGAGTCTGAGTGTTTCCAAGTCCAGCACACACATTCCAGACAGCTTAAACAACTGCTGACATTTCCAAATTTGTCGATAATCCAGATTTCCACTGACTCCGAAAAGCAGAATCCAGTTATCATGAATCCAATTATGTTTACGAGGTAAGAGGTCTCTCCTTCACCCTGTCTTCTTGTTAAAATTTGATCAGTTGCGTTGAGAGACCAGCTGAACAAATCCATAGTTTACAGTTCGGAAGGTATGCAAAAAGGCGCTCTGGAAATTGTTCACAAGATAAAAAGCAAAGCAGGGATGAAGCGGAGGAGGAAGTATCTGCCTCCGTCGAGAGCAAGCGGAAGAAAAAAAAAATCAGCACATGGGTATGAAATGCTAACACAAGGTTTAGGTGTAATTTCACTCTAACACAGTGTACAACATGAGGGTACAAAGTGACCCTCAGCTGTGGAATGGAGGTAAGAAGTGAAGCACAGCAGATTTAAAAATGAAGCAAACACTTTAGTGGTGCAACAGAGAAGAATTTGCAGCTAATTTCGACTGAAATGCTAAATAAAGGACGTAAACTGCTTTCAGTCATTTTAAAGCATAAATAGGTGAATTTATGAGGGTTGAACTTCTAAAAGCGTGACTTCAGTTGTCAGATATTAAGAAATGTGTTTGCTAATTTAATGGTCTAAAGAAGATTTGACAATGATTATCACCACATCATGATACAAATGTAGCTCAAAATGTTTTCTGAAAAGACACTTGGAGGTCTGGTCCAATAGAAACCCACACAGTCATTGGCAGGTGACCGGTCTACTGGATGTTGTTTATGCATTTTCTTTGTGCAGAGAGGGGAGTTCACATGTTACACGAGGAGGAAGAGAAGGAAAAACGAGAAGCGGATCATCGGGTTCCACCACATCAGGTGAATTTCATCTCTGTTAAAAAGCATCCTCAGCATTTGTCAGTAAATGTTCTCACTTATGGTAAATGGTAAATGGAGCTTATTTATATAGCGCTTTCTAACCCCCTGTGAGGAGCCCCAAAGCGCTTTACAATACCAGCCATCCACCCATTCATTCACACATTCATACACCGGTAGTGGTAGCCTGCCTTGCAAGGCGCCATCCAGACCTACCGGGAGCAACTCGGGGTTAAGTGTCTTGCCCAGGGACACAACGACACATGGTGGGTGGACGCGGGATTCGAACCTCCAACCTTTCGATCGGGGGTTGACTGCCATTACCACTGTGCCACGGCCGCCACTTATGAATTCATCAATCCATGAAAGCTTACTGCATTTGTCTTGCATTGCACAAACCTTCCATTTGATCATATTAATGCCTAATTTAAACCACCTATTCCATGGTCATTGCACCATTGTTACTTTTATCTTTTTATTCTGCCACTTGTTTCTCTCTGACATCAAACTCATTTTCTGTCATTTCTGCAGGTTGCTATGGACGGTGAGGTAGATCCTGAGAACGACCCCAACAACCAGGGAGAGGACGAGTTTGAGGAGGCAGAGGACGAGCGTCCAGCACACAGGGTTGTCGAAGAGGAAGAAGGGCCAGAAGAGGAAGAGGAGCCGGCAGCTCCTGCCCAGCACATTAACACCCACCTGAGACCCGTACAACCTGCTGTGGAGGATGAACTGGTGGTGAGTAAGAGGACGGAGATACAAAAGACCCCAGAAGCTAACACAAAATGCAAAGCTCCAGGGGTTACAGCAGCTGGAAAACCTCAAGTTTTGAATTGGGAACAAAGTTGAACAAGAGTACTGCATACGCCCACGACAAGCATACAGTAATATGTACCTATGGCCCAGACAAGCAAAGAACTTGTATAACCTTTGACCTTGACCTTGATTTGTAACCTTGACATTAGAGCTAGGGTAATGAAAACACTCCATTTAGTGATGTCATGTTATGTTTATTTGTCATATACAGGTTAACACAAGGTCAGCAGTGCAATGAAATGTTCAGGATGAGAAGAATCGATTTGACTTAGCTAAAAACAAACAAGAAAAATACTAAAACGTGCAGTAAATGCAAAATAAAGTACAAAAAAGTGAAAATGAATTATAATATTTACAAGGTCCAAAAGAAATATAGTAAACAAAAACATGGACATGGTAGAATATAACGGTGCAAGTAGGATGAATTTGCATGAATAAGTATTTCAGTAATATGAGCTCAAATTCACGATGTATATTGCACATAACTAACATATACTACACCAGTTGTGTGACAGGTTATAGCACAGGTAGTGAGTGACACTGAGGTTGAGTTATGATGGTAAGGTAGATCCATACATGATACAGCCACATAATGCAGCAGCAATAAACATGTTAATCTGTCAGAAGCTAATATTAGTCATATTAGGTGTCACAGATGTGTCTTGGTGCAAAGTTATTGTCAATAGTTAAATATTATCAAGAGTTCAGTACTGTATTCGTCGGTATATAAGACACAGTTTTTTTGCTCATGTGAATGTCCTGCGTATTATACACCGAAGCGTATTATCTATGGATTTTTTCCCATATTTTTAGACCCATTTTTCGCTCTGATTCGCCGTTTTTCATTTTGGGCAAAAATGGTGCAGTACCAGTTTCGGCCGCTATGGGCGCTATGGGCAGCAGCAGAGGACTCAGAGAGCGAAGAGGAAGAGGAGGGCCACTTCCAGACCGTTTCTAGCTCATGTGTCCGAAAAAAGCCTCCTCTGGTCGGACTGACTCTGTCGCTGCCCGCCCCCTGCTCTGGATGTAGCTGCATTTAGCTGTGAGGTTCGCTGTTTTTGTTAGCAAGATACCGTAACTCATAAACCACACCGCGGATTTTTAAATCCAGCTGATTTGAACATTCCGTTAGTTTGGTTAAGCTCAGGAGCTCGTTTGCTATAAAGTCAGCTAAGAAATATATTTTTTAAGTGTTTATTTAGCTAAATTTTAAGAAATAAAGCGTCCGACCCGCGTGCATGCAAATTGGCGAACTACTTTTTAAAATCCAGCTCAGACCAGCTGATTTCACATTTGGTTAAGCTCAGGAGCCCGTGTGCTATAATGTCAGCTAATAAATATATTTTTTTCTCGCAAAGAAATAATTGTTTTTACCGTGTTTTCTTGTGAAGTGCTTCGGTGCTCGCCCGCTTCTGTGGCCGCCATTTTAAGCAGGGCAAACGAGGCGCTGACGCGTCGCGTAGCAGTGACGCATAATAGATGCGTATTAAACACCGAAGCATATTATGTACGTTTTTTTCTGGTTTATTGGCAATAATTGGTCAAAGCGTATTATACACGGGAGCGTATAATGCACCGACAAATACGGTAATCTGTCAGCTTGTGGATAATAACTGTCTTTGAGTCTTCATGTGTGATGACAGACTCCTGTATCGTCTGCCTGAGTGTAGTAGATGGAAGAGTCCTTGTGCTGGGTGGGTGTGGTCCTTAATGATGCTGCGTGCTTTACGCAGACATTGGCCCTCATGCACGAAAATGTTCGTATTTTTATCCTAAATTTCACCTACTTTTGTTCGTACGAAGCGTTCGTACGAACATGCCACGTCAGATTCAACAAAGTCTTCTATCATGAGGAAACGTGTGTAAATGCAGTGCGTAAATTTAATGAATCCCACCTGTCCTAAACAGCTGCGCGTGCACGCGTGAAGGTCATTTACATAATTCCCACCCCTCAAAACACCATATAAGGCCACGCTTCCTGCCTTCTGACAGCAGGAAGTGTCCATTCATTCAAACTCATGAAGTAAAATGAGGAACTTCACGCGTTCGGAGATCTGCTCTCAGTGGCGCTGTGGCTACCCCCCCCACCCCCCTGCAGGTGTCGGATGGTCAAATATTTTTAATGTTAGTGTAAACAACTGTGTAGTTTCACTTATTCAGAAGAGCCGTGGCGCACCGCTGCCCCCCCCCCCGCAAGTGTCGGATGGTCAAATATCTCTAATTTTAGTGTACTGTGTTACATTATAGTTTCACTTATTCAGAAGAGCGCACCGCTACCCCCCCACCCCCCGCAAGTGTCGGATGTGTTTTTGAACAGAAGCATTTTAAAATGTCTCGAAACTACAGTTAACTTCATATTAATATTGTAGTGCATATGTTGTGTGTCCCGTGGGTCGTACAGTATCAGAAATCAAGAATAAATGGTTTGATCTGAAAATGGCTTCAAACAAACGTCTCGCCGCAGCACGGACAGGAGGTGGTCAGTCTGCGAGATGGATGGACAATACTGTAAATGCCACGCTGCAAGACGCGTGCCAACATGTTTTGCAGCACAAATGATGCGCGCACCTCCTGGTCAGCGCGCAACCACCACATTCTGCAGGTTATATTTCGAATCAGATATAATAATCTATTGCTCCGATGGTGTTTGGCACAAGATCAGTCTTAATTCGTACTTGTTCTGCGGCGGTGTATGGGGATTTTATGTACCTGGGTGTTAATATGAGGAGCGGCTTTGATGACCAAGGGGAGCGCACGACTCACTGAAGCCTGCGCGACACACCAGACAAATTAAACTTAAAATTATAATTCTAATTCAAACAGAATAACCTATTGTCAAGAATAATTATGGTGCGTGATTTTTTTAAACCCAAAATATTTTCTAAATAACGAAATATGAAGTTATTAGTGGAGAAATTCCGTCTGGATGACAGCGGACTGACGCTCCTAAAATATACGACAGGTCCGGACCACTCGTAAATTTTGTTCGTATCTGAATAAATTCGTAGGATACGAAAACATTGTTGGATGCCACAAATGATCCTAAATCACTCGTACGCACAGTTTAAGAACAAATCCGTGCGTACGAACGGTTCGTGCATGAGGGCCATTAGCTGTAGTGGATGTCCTGGATGGTGGAGACTGCTACCAGTTTGTGTGATGTTTTGTTAAATTATCTTGAGCAGATCAGATGTTATGGGTGGGACAAGTGAAAGCTTATCGACAGAAACTAACTGTACCGTTCAACATTTTCATTAGCCTTTCAACTGGGATGTCAAAGTGAGGACAGATCTAGAATAACTTGTGATTTGTGTTATTTTAGATGGCTGGAAACCCAGATCAACAGGAAGATGCACTGGATGACCAGTACCAGGAGGAAGATGAGGTAACAAACTCAAACTTGTCTGAATCATCACAAAATGTAGAAAACTAATACGAGGGTCCTGATCAACAAGACAAAGAAGTCTAGGTTGTTGTTGTTGTTTTCTTTTTGCTGTCTGATTATGCAATTGTTTATTGTTCAAGAACTTTCACAAATTCTATGAATTTGATTTTTCACACATAACCCTCATAATGTAAATGTGCACAACTCGTGACTGCAGTAATAAACTCCTAAAGCTTAACATTAGCATTTAATACCATGTAAAATGTCAAAGTCCTGGGGAGGTTTGGATGCAGTGCAGCGAGTGGTGTTGCTTATGCATCGAAGTTTGTGTCTCCCCAAGCTGCAGTAAACTGGTCATGTGCAAATACAGACGTTTATTCATTTAGTACATGTCATGATTTTCATGTGGGGCGAGTGGTTCTGTCAGAAGTGTGATCCATTTACTACATTGTACGCTTGTTGTAATGACTTTGTCCTGCTTAAGGCCCAGGAGGACATAGCTGGTGGGCAGAAAAGAGAAGAGGAAGGAGTTGAAGAAGATCCATATAATGAGGAGAATGCAGAACAGGTGAGTCTCCTGTTACTAACAGAATCCTTTAAATGACTTGTGTCCTTCCACAGGCCTTTAACAGACAGATGTTCCAAGTTAAAAATAAAAATAAATCAAGAAATAACATCTCCGCTAAGAAATGAATCAAATTCTTCATTTGTTTTGATCATAATGCGATGCTGGACATCAACTTTTTTTTCTCCGTTACCTCATTTGGCTTAGATTTGAGCTTCCGTGGCAACTACAGGAATGAGACCATTTTCTTTCACTTAAGGCAGCATCCAGAAGCTGACTGCTTCAAGATCATTTTCACTTCAAACCTGAACCATCTGCTTTTAATTCCAAGGGTCTATTCACAGCACATTTTATTTCCAATGTTCCACTGCTAAACAGACCATCAACAAAGTAGTAAAACATGGAGCATCCTGACATAAATTTAGTTTACTGGCATTACTGGCCAAGATGGCCGTGCTCAGCCGAGCCACAGCTTCACAGGCTCCCGGTGAATTTGGATCTTTTTTGTTCCTGTTGCTTTTCTTTGAACTTTTTTTTTTAGCACCTACAATGTACATCCACAGTACATGTACATGTATGACCACGACACACTTGTGGAGTTTTCTGTGTTGCTGCCTTGCCATCCTGCCATTGTGGTTCAGTCCTTCCAGGCTCAGGCCTGTCATGGCGGCTGTCTCCATGATCCTCCACCTGCCTACACGGACCAAACTCTACAGACCCGTTAGGTTCCACGGGAAACCTGGATGTTCTCCGTCTGCCGGACCCGGTTCTGGAGGGCTGTCTAGGAGGGCAGCTGCTGTGGTCTCTGTTATCATCGGGTGGCTGACAGAACCTGCAGCTAACAAGACTCATTCAACCTTTATTTAGGCAGGTTAATCCCATTGAGCCTCGAGGACTCATTTACAAGAGAGACCTGGTTTCAACAAAGAATGATGACAACAGCGACAACAATAGACAATCACAAGAGAGGCATACAGATTATTATATTTTTTTAAACAAGTTAAAAAACCACCACACCATTAATCAAACCACTCTGCTAACAATACCATGGTGCCAACGGGACCATGTTGCTAAGAGAAACCTCACTGTCATCAGAACCACTCTGCCAATAGGACCATGCTGCTGTAGATTTATTTATTTTTTTACTTGTGGTGCTTTGTTTCTGTATTTTTATTGCATGCTTTAAACAAATCCCAGTTTATGCTGGTGAAGATTCTCAGTCGTCCAGGACATGATAAAATCAAAAAAGGCGTTCAATACAGAACAACTGGACTTTATTTGTAACAAACAAGACGTTTCGCTTCTCATCCGAGGAGTTGTTGTTGTTTTCTTTTTGCTGTCTGATTATGCAATTTATTGTTCATCCGAGGAGCTTTATCAATTGATAAGAGAAGCGAAACGTCTTGTTTGTTACAAATAAAGTCCAGTTGTTCCGTATTGAACGCATTTTTTGATCCCAGTTTATGTTAGTTTAGTTTATGTTAGTTTAGTTTATGTTAGTGTAGTTTATGACTGACGTATACCGTAGCTTAAATATTTTAGTTTGGCATTGGTTTAGCGTATATCTTAGTTTATATATTTACTGTTTCTTTCTACACTTGATATTTTTGCTATTGTTGGATGTAACTGGGACCCTGTACATAATTTTGTTCCACCTCATGTACCACATGTCATCCTTGAACCCTTGAATCCTTGAATTTACTGTACTACAAAGCCAAACAGTTGTTATAGATACAGTACATGTTTTATCAACGTCTTGCTGAAATATGCAGGGCTTAAAGACCTACGGCCGGGGGCCGGATTTCCGGCTTTTGACCAAACTGTAAAAAAAAAAAAAAAAAAAACGTTTGTTACGTATTGTAACCCCAGATTCTATGAATGCAGGCGTAGCCCTTTAAGCCACGCCCTAGTGGGTTTACCCCTGCGCTTCGCGCCAATCACTGAAGACTTCTAGTCCACGCCCACCTGCCGTGGGCCCCGCCTCGGTCTGCTATTTAGTCTGCTGCTGACCGAGAATCGACTCCCAAAAGGTAAAATTTTTAGCCAATTGAGAACCAGGGAGGCCGAGGGGCTTAAAGGGCTACGCCTGCATTCATAGAATCTGGGGTTACAATACGTAACCAACGTTCTATCTCATGCAGGCTGCCGCCCTTTAAGCCACGCCCTAGTGGGTTAAAGGCGGAGCCGGATATGGTCCATGCCTCACTGGGTCTGACTGGGACCAAACAACCTGGCAACCGCCACCCTCACTGAAGGTACTTAGCAGGTGAAATCTGATAACTGATGGTGAAATAACAAGTAACCGAAGCAGAGTCAGAAGCAGGAAGCACGCGTTCTACTGACTCTGCTGTACTGCATCACCCATCAATAAGACAGAAACGACTGTGTAATTTAATCAATAATGGTATTGATAATGCAAAGTTTTTTACTCCGTTGTAACTCTGAGAAAGAAAATGTCAAAGAGGAGCTGGAGACATCTCGTAGTTAAAAACAAATAAAAGGAGTTACTGATGACCAGGAAGCTGCAGAGCAGATATCCTGTACCGACAGACTATCGAACAAGGCTGTGGAAGTCGCCATCCCTCGAGTGGGATGAGCTTTAATGCCCTCGGGAGGCTGAAGGCCAGCAGAACTGGAAGCCTGGGAGGTGGCCTCACACAACCAATGCGACAACAGCTGAGGGGTCAAAGGTTGACCCTGAGAGCCTTCTCTGAAATGTGCAAAGAGCTTTTCAGATTTACGTATTGCGGCTGTGCGTTCTACATAACATCTGAGAGCTCGAACCGGGCAAATCAAATGTAGCTGCTCCTCCTCTGGTTTAGAGTGAGGAGGAAGGCAAAACCGTCCAGTGTGACGATCCTGGACTTGAATGAAGACGTTATGACCTTAGGTATGAATGCTGGATTAGGCCTAAGTTCAGCAGAACTCCCATCTCCTTGTATTTTTAAGAAGGAAGGAGAAACAGACAGTCCAGAAAGGTCACTCACTCTTTTAGCTGACATAAGAGCCAACAACAGAGCCGTTTTAAATGACAGAAACTGTAGTGGAACCTCATTTAGCGGCTCAAAAGGATCCTTAGTGTGTTTAACACAGTAACCAGGTCCCGTTGAGGAGCCAAGGACCGGGAAACCGGCCTAAAACGGCGAGCACCCTTCGAAAACGTTTCATTAGGGGGTGATCAAACACTGTTCTATCATTAAACCCCTGATGGCATGAAGAAATTGCTGCAGCATACATTTTAACGGTGCTGAAAGCCAAATTTCTGTCTAGCAATAGTTGTAAGAAAGACAAAATTGGACCCAAGTGACGTGAACATGGGTCCAGATGTGTTTCCACGCACCAGTGCTGAAAAGCAGCCCACTTTGAAGCGTAAACAGTTGTTGTAGACTGTGCACGTGAGCCCTGATTGGTTCCAATGACATCTTTAGAGAACCTAGGTTTTCTAGACGCTGTCGTTCAGCATCCAAGCCCACAGATGCTGGCCTATTACCGGAGGGCTCCTTATTGCACCCCCTGCCTGCAGTAGAGCATCGTCTCTCCAAGGGGGTCTCCAGGAGCGGCCTGTCAGCTGCTGCAGGACCGGAAACCATGGTGCGTTCACGCGCTCTGGAGCGATCAGAATGACTGATACTCCCTCCTCTCACACTCTTTCCAGCAGTGTTGATAGCAGAGGAACTGGAGGGAAGCATAACTCAATACCCTCGGCCACGGATTGTGAGCAAAGCGTCCATCCCCAAGGGGGGGGGGGGTCGAGGGGACTCAGGGAGAACAGGGTGCACTGTGATTTCTCTTGCGTCGCAGACAAATCACTTCCCCCCCGAACCTGGTCCAGATTTTAGGCACCAGGTCCGATCTCTGTCCAGAGGCCCCCCTCTCGACATGATGTCGGCACCTCTGTTTAGCACACCTGGGATGTAAACAGCCCTCAGTGATCTGAGGTGAACGTTTGCCCAGCAGAGCAGCTCCCTGGCTGTTTTCAACAGCTGGGCTGAGCGAACCCCGCCCTCGCGGTTTAAGTAAGCTGCGGCTGTTATGTTGTCCGTGTGTACGAGGACATCCTGTTGATGAAGCATGTGCACAAAGTGTTTGAGAACCTTGTGTATTATTAATAACTCCAACAGGTTTATGTGGTGAGACGTGCCCACGTCCCGCCCACTGTCTGAGACTGACATGTCCCCCCCCCAACCGGAAAGAGACGCATCGGTAAAGACCGCCTTCCATGACGTGACTTTGCCCAGGGAAACCCCCTCTGTCAGAGTCCTGGGATTCCCCCAGAACACCAGGTCCGTCCTCACAGACAGGGGACCGTGAACTGGCGCCTTTTGTGGTGTACAGGGTCTATTCTCTGACGAATAAACCACCTGTGCAACTTCCGTATGTTCAAAAAAACCTAGTTTTACCACCGTGTGGCCAACGGCCATCATTCCTAACATCCGCATAAATGTAATCGCCGACACCATAGTGTATGGCCGGGCGCGGTGAAGGAGTGACGTCAGCGAATCTGTTCTCTGGTTCGAGAGAACGGCTTTCATTGTTATTGAGCATAAGTTGACCCCCAAAAAAAGTATCTGTTAAGCTGGTGAAACAGAGCTTTTTTCCCAATTTATAGCGGCGCCTCAAACAGGTCAGATGACTCACCAGAATCTCCGTTTGTGTTGCTGCCTCCATCTTGGATCCAGACGGTAGCAACAGATCGTCTATGTAATACATGACTCGGAAGCCCCTCGAACGCAGCGTTTGTAACGTTGCTTCGATGACCTTCGTAAAGTCAGCGACGCAAGCGCATACCCGAATGGTAGGCGATTGAACTCGTAACAGGTTCCCTGAAAGGCAAACCTGAGGAACTTCCTGTGTTTTGGGACGATAAGCGTCTCTGAGATCGATTAGTACCATCCAGTCCCCTGACGTCACGTTCTCGAGAACACGCTTCAACGTTAACATATGAAAAGGACGTTTCATAATGTAGTCGTTGAAAATAGATGAGGGTAAAATCGGTCTGAGATCCCCTGATTTCTTGGAAACTAGGAAATACAGTATTTTGAATAAAACCCGTTCATTCCGTCGTCCGGAGGAACCCCGGAAATGAAGTATTTCGCCCAAAGTTCCTGTAGTTCCAATCTCAGCACCACCCCCTGTGTAGGAGATGAGAGCTTCGTCTCCAAAACTCTGTTGAACCTGGGCAGTGTCATTACAAAATGTAGGGTGTAACCATCGCGATCGTGAACCAGACGCCGTAACTTTTTGTTCAGAGAGCAAGTTTGCATTCAAATCGCTCTGTGATCTGTCAAGGGGGCAGCCATCTTGTTCTGCTGCATGAGTAGACATAATCTGGCTTCTACCGCCGCCAAGTGGACAGAGTCCGCGTTGGCCCAAGGGAGGCCGGTCTTAAAAGGGATGTTTATTGCACGCCGCCTCACGGGTGCAGCACTGACACATGTTTGAATCGTGTGCATGAGAAACATCTTTTTTTATTTTTGATGGGTCAGAGACATTACCTGTGGCTTGACTCGATGTTGAAGAAGACAGAAATGTCCTGGCTGGAACTAATGTGTCCAGGCCAGGCTCATCACAGTTAACTGTGTTAACAAGTGCAGATGTTTGTCTGGCATGACTGAGTGCATCGCTGTGTGCCTGCTGGCAGTCACGTACGCATGCCCCCGTCTTCGTGTGGGGAGGGCGGGGCTGGAGTGGTTACCGGGGGAACATCGAAACCACTCGTAGTCCAGCTTTGTGTAAAGAATTTGTTTTGTTTGTACTGCACGAACATGGAGATACGTGCGCACGGACCTTGGAAAAGAGGCAACCAGCATGTCTGAATAACAAACACTGTTTTAAAAGACAGAATCTTTATTGTTAGAAAACAAAAAAACTGCTGAAGTCATCCCCTCCACTCCGTCACTTTTAAAACATGTCTCCTTTAGCACCCTGGTGCTGGCTGGCCCATGAGGTCTGTTGGCGGCCCTGCCTCTGGAGCTCCCGGCCCGCTGGTAATAGTGAGCCGGGTGTCCTCTGGACGGAGCTGGGGGCTGCGGCACAGCGAAGGTCTGTGACGGGGATGAAAGTCTCTGCACACTGCGGTTTTTTCTCACCTACTCGAGCGCATCCGTGGATGAGCGCAGCTGCTCGAACAAGGTCTGGTAGTGCTCACTGAACAGACCCTGTGTTGAGATCGGCCCCTGATGTTAAAACTTCCTCCGTGATGGAGGGGGACAGTTTGAGCAGACTTGTCATTGGAGCAGCGTGGGCCACGCTGTGATCTGAGCAGAGCAGGTCGCAGTGCCCCGCACAGGTTGGTGATTGCGTCGAAAGCTGCTCCAGCCTTCTCGTGCCTTCGCTCCTGCCCGACTCCGAGCGCCGGGAGCGCAACGTTTATTTACCGCGCACCAACCTGAGAAGCACACCTGTGGATGCGTTCCTGCATCTTTGTGGCAAACTGATCTGCAGGTGCGGGCGGTGTGGCGGGCTTCCTCACATGTTTTGCGGCTTTCAGTCCAAAAACCCGCGGACGAGCTCTGCTCCACTCTGTGCCTGCAGCAGGGAGAGGATGTCCTGGACGCACGGCCAGGGCATCTGCGCCTGGTTCACCAGCATAGCAGTGAAAAGTCCAGCCAGGAGCGGCGTCGAAGATGCCTGTGTGGTGCCTTCAGGGACCGTCATGGTGTACGTATGCGCTGCCCACCTCATGATGTCGGGCAACGCGTTGGCCAGGTTGATGTGAGGACCTTGCTCGACCGTGTCGGGCTCCGGCTGTCCCTCACCTTCAGGAGACGGTGCCCTGCTGCTGCAGGACTCCGTGTCAAAAGCTTGCGGGTCACTGGATCCAGATCTGCTGGTGGGCAGGCTGGTACCTGCGCGTTGGTCGTGGGGGCCATGCCGACCACGGCTTCTCCCTTGGTAGGGGGTAGGGTCGGTTCCATGCACTTCAAAGAAGTGGGGCAACACGACGGCTAGCACCTTCCAGCTGGGGAATGAAGGGTGAGATCGGACCTGAACCCCCAGCGGGGGACAGGTCGGCCTCGCTAGCTACCCCCGTGGACGCGTAATCCCCCTTCTCCAGGAACCGCAGGGAGGGGGAAGCGACCACCATCGGCTGAGCCTCCGATGCCATTCAGCCAACGAGGTCGAACCAGCGCTCCTTCTAGTCCTCACACAGGAGCTGGCAGGCGAGACACTCCGGGTGCTGAACCATAGCCTGCTGTGCATGTTCCAGTCCAAGGCACATCTCGCAGGCAAGATGCTTGTCGGCCTGCAGCATGAAGCCAGGGTTTGCATCCTGTGCATTTCTTAAGGATCTTCTGGAATCCATCGTAGAAAGAAATCTTCTGAATCATATGGCGTGAACATTTTTAGGGAGTCGATTCTCGGTCAGCAGCAGACTAAATAGCAGTCCGAGGCGGGGCCCACGGCAGGTGGGCGTGGACTAGAAGTCTTCAGTGATTGGCGCGAAGCGCAGGGGTAAACCCCACTAGGGCGTGGCTTAAAGGGCGGCAGCCTGCATGAGATAGAACTGTTCTCCTCAACTTAACTTTGATTGATGGACAGCGATTACATCCAATCACATTGAAGCTCACGTTGTTTTCACCAATTACTAACAGGAAGGCGGGGCTTAGCGTGTGCAGGCTGTTTCACAGTCAAATAAATGCGGAGTTCGTCACACCGGGAGGACACAATATTGTTTTCGAAACAAGTGGCGCTCTGCCTCTCCCTCCGCGCTTTGGTCCGCTGGCCCTCTGCGCGCGAACTGCGCGCGCACTGAGCCGTGCGGCATAGGAGGTGATTTCTCCTCCTCATGTGTCCGCGCCTCCTCTGGCTGTTCTCCCTTTCGAGCGAATCAGAGCGCAAGGTACGCGTTTCAAATGAGCAACCGGAAAAAGAGAGAGCAGGTGTTCTGTGGTAACACGGGCAGCTGCCAGGGGGGAGTCTGTTCATGTGTGTGCGCGCGTGTGTTTTTGAGGCGTGAGCTGCAACTCTTCCTTGTTCCAACTCCGTTTGGCTGCACTCCGTCTGCAGCGAATCAAAGCGCAGCCCTCCCACACACACATAGCTGAACACAAACAATCCCCCTCCCCCCCTCCTTTCTGACGGAGGCTCTCTAAACTAGTTATTGATTCAAGTTACTTATGTAGGTAAACATAGATATTTAACCCTTTAAAATACACCAGAGTACAGGAAATGGCATCTACTTTATTCTAAATTTTCTGGGGGAGGACCCCCAGACCCCCCCACCAGTGTGCCTGCCCCCATCCCTTACAAATGCTTCTGATGCCAATGCTGGTAAGACATTTTCATCAGAGTTTTAACAGTCTGTGTTCACATGAAACTTTTTCACTGCACAGAACATCTGTGTGTTGATGCTGGAGATGACCCCAGCTCTTACTGTGAAAGTTATTTAGAATGCTGGGAGTCCTACAACCAGCTCTGTGGAACTTCTTTTTTAGATTGTGATATTGAATATTCTAAATTTATTGCAGATGAATTGACTGAACTGTGTCTGTTCAATGTTGAGTCTTTTTGAGTTTTTTTTTTTGCTGCAGGGCAGTTCTCTGGAGCACATATTTTACATTAAGTTCAGATACATTGAAACCTCATGTAAGTCGTTGTTACTTGAAGCTGAATTGTTTAAAAACAGTTGTTTGCACTTTTCAGAGAGCATTGTTTATAAACGTTGGCAAAATGTTACGATTTTATTTTATCAACAACACAAAAAAGTTTCAGGCTCAGGATTTTTTTTCACTTTAAGCCCTGAATATGCAAGACCTTCCCTGGAAAAGACATCTGGATGGGAGCATATGTTGTTCTAAAATCTGAATACCTGTACAGTACTGTATACATTTCTTCACTGATAAAAGCCTTGTCAGGCTGTGTAAGTGTGTAAACTGTAAAATATGTCCATATAGGCACTAATGCATCCCCATACCATCAGAGAAGCAGGCTTTTGAATTGAGCTCTGCTAGTAGTGTGTATGGTCCCTGTATTCTCTAGCATGGAGGACGTGGAGTCTGTGGTTTGACTTTCAACTTGTCTGATCACAGAAGTTTTCCTCTGTCTATTTTAAAAGAGCTTTGGCTTCAAAAAACAGCTGCTTTTATGCTTCTTTTTGCACGATAGAGCTTTAACCAGCATTTGCAGATGGAACATCAACTGTGTTTACAGACGATTATTTGTGGGGCATTTAATATTTAATATTACTGGTTATTAACATATTCGTGTTATTGGTTTGTGGAACGTTATTCTGAACTTACCGGTACTCCACAATTCTTAGACACAATTTTGTCACAGGCTGATGAACCTGTGCCCATCTTTACTTCTAAAATGCTTTTGTCTATACCAGGTGCTCTTCATGCCACTTACTTTTACAGGCTTTTATGATGTGATCACTAAGTTTCATTGTGAATGATGTTTTAAATTTTACAAGTCATTTTGTTCTGCTTTATTTACATTTTTTCATTCTTTTTAAATTTTTTATGTGGTTTTACGTTAACGTCATGCGCTCATCTTCTGCCCTCAGAACGATGTAAAAAAACAGGAGGGACCACGAAAGGAGGAGCACCACCAAAATGGAGTGAAGAATAATGAAGAGGAGAATTATGAGGAGGAGGAGGAGGAGGACGAGCTGGTGGAGGACACAGCTGGTGGAGTTAGGAGGACCAATCGGAGAGCAGAAATGTAGGACGGGTGTAAAGTTCGGCTGCTAGTCCGCCCAGTCAGGTCTGTCCTTCCTAAAGGAATCAAACCAGTGAAGCAGAATTCCACTAAAGGTAAAACTGTTCCTGAAAGATGGGAATAAAAACACTACACTGTGGAAACGGACACAAGCTTCAGGTTTCAACTATTCACTCAGTTTCTTTTTGTTAATTAATCTACATTCTTCCTAAATGTCCGTGTGGTTCAGAGAATGTATTTTATCCATGTGCCATCTCATGTGTGTATAAAAGGAGCAGATATATATTTTATCTAATGCTGTCTTCATTTAAGGCCTTTTTTGTTGTTGTTTTTATGCAAACTATTATATTTTATGTTAATTTTAGGCCTGACATTCCAGTCAGTCATGACATTTGTTTGATCGTTTTATTTATTGCTGATGAAAACAACTTTGACAATCATAAGTGGTGTCTCATGCCTTTCGCTTTCCATCTCTGATGGATGAAGTTTGACACAATGACTCTAACCAGCTTTCTGAGGCGGACTCGCTGGAGCGTCTTCACAGGATATTTCTGCAAAATGCCAATCAAAGAGACATTTCTGCCGAAGCCTCTAAGTGCCGAGCGTAACGCTGACATGTGCCTTTTCATTCATGGAAACTTCCTGCCTGTCCTAGTTGGTTAACGTTTCACAAATACTTTTAAAGTGGCAGAAGAACGATTTCCAGTTGGCTGTTGCTGTGAATGAATTTCTCAAATTAAATGCAGTTTACTACAGCATCCTTTTAACCTACTGTACAATGTAAAGTAAAAGTATATGTAAATTTGTACACCTTTTTTATTTGATACAAAATGAGGGATTCTTACTGCGTTTTTACAATAAAAAGAATAAAGGTTGTAAATGTGTCGTCTAAGACTGTTTGTAAACTTGCTGACAAGGACTGATCATCAGTAGAGTGGCAGTGTGTGTGTGTGTGTGTCCTTGTTTATGTTACGTTGTGAGGCCCAGTTTTCTGAGTTTTACCAAATTGTGAGGCCCAACTGGTTCTTATGGGGCCCAAAGCCCGGGCCCCATAAGAAGTTCCGTTTGTGGGTTAGGGGTTAGGTTTAGGACTAAGATGTGAATAGACCTTTTACCAGTTGACGTCATCGCGCATGCGCACTCGCATTTTTCGAGAATCAACCGGAAGTTGGGGCAAGCGCTGCCATAGTACTGGAGTGTTTTCATTACTGCCAACGGTCGCGCTGGGGAAATATGACTTTTATTGTGTTTATAATTGTTCCAGGCAACGTAAACGAGTAAAAGAAGAAGGTGAGACTTGTTCGTTTTACCAAGTCCCTCTAGGAAAGTCGAGTAAAGCAACTAAAAGAAGGAAGATGTGGCTTCAAGCGCTTCGCCGGCAGGACTTCACCCCGACACAAAGCAGCAACGTGTGTAATCAGCATTTATTATCTGGCATGGACATTAATGATCCAAGCTCCGTGGATTACGTTCCAACATTACATCTTGGATATGGGAAACAGACAAAACAGAGAACAACCTCCCGCAGCAGAATGCTACTGGACAGCTGCTAAGCTAGCAGCTAGCTAGTTCTACGAGACCTCGCTGTACCTCAGTCCACTGCCTGTGTTGAAGTTTCAACCTGTTTCAACCTGCGACATGCAAAGAGATTCTTCCTTCAACCCCACTGAAGAACAGGTGAGTAAAATGTCAAACATGCAGCTCTGTAAAAATGAACAGACCACTGCACTGTTAGCTGTTATCATTTGAAGTCTTTCTGCGTTGAAAAAATATACAGTATAGTTTCCACAAGACAAACATGTTTTATTAACATTATTTGAGGTCTAACAGCACTGCATCTTTGAAAACATTTCAGCCATTTCTCTGTTTCTGTAAGTTATTCGCACAGTTTTGCTGGGAGCATCGGTGAAAATCGGTTTTTCTTAGTTAGTTCTCGATGTTATTACTGTTTTTCTCTTTCATTTGTTGGATGTGACTGGGACCTCGTGTACATAATCTCGTTTTCATCTCATGTACCACATGCGGTGCGAATGACAATAAAGACTCTCTGACTCTCTGACTCTGACTCTGAAATGATGTCACAGAAAAAAAAGCAATCCTGTCATCAATGTGTATAAGCATTCAGTTTAACTATACATAAGACTGTTTTGTTTATTGTCAAATATGAATTAATACTTTGTTTTACAGCAGCAACTGGCCACCAACTCCTTGCTGACAAAGGGTTTGATGTCAAGTCAGAGGTGGTTTATTACAGTAATTGATTACTGAAATAGTGTACACATCCCAAAACAGACATTGATTGTAGTACATTAAATTTAGAAATGAACACACCAACCTTTAAAAATAAAGAAACTGTGCTCTAATTTGACTTTTAGTGAAGTGGAACTTTTGTTTAGTTAAATTTTTTAATCTGTTAATATACAAATGCTGTTTTAGTCACATAAAAAAAAAACATAAACATTACACTGTCTAAAGTCTCCAAGTTGTCAGAGAAGGCATCATTAAAAAAAATATTAGCAGGTTACTGTCTGTCCTAGGCTGCTGTCCTTGACAAGTGAAATGACAAACACAAACACATCTTCTGGTATGTGTTGTTTCTGTTTGTGACTTATATAAATAATGTGTGTGCTTGTGAGACATTTAAAGATGTTTTGAACTTCTGGCAGGTCTCTCTGATGGCGTGGAGACTGGACAGGGCCCGCGGTCGTCAGCTACTTCATCTGCCGGAGGGTCTGGATCGAGAAACCACAGCCAGGGGCTTTGAGCATACCTCAAAAGAAAAAAACATGAAGTTTTAAATTCTAGACAAAATAAAGGAATTAAAGAAACATACAGATAAGCGTTAGTGGTTTTTAAAGTTTACTACTACAACCTGCAAAAGGCAACAATGGCTCCACGCTCAAAATGTCCTTGTGAAGACCAGCCAGCAGTGATGGGCTCATCAGGATGTCGTGGGTTCAAAACGCAGGCTGTTCAGCGTTCTCCTGGAAAACTTCTGGATGCAGATGTCATGCCTATAATGACACCAACATGAAAAATGTGGTTTATATCTAACACATATTAGCAAATCTGTTTGTAGAAGTTTTTTTTTTTAAATGTCCAATAATTATTCCAGATCTTACAATTGTAGAAAACATTTAAAACCGTGCATATGTGATTGCATTTACTTCTTATCTAGTGCCACTAGAAAACAATTAACAATAATTAACACAATACAATAAACTACAATTGTAAAATGTTGAATAGTTTTTTGACTGGAATAAGACAAAATAAGTGATATTGTATTATTCCAGTTGTTGGTGAAGTTTGACTGAAAGTCACCTTTCTGGGTATTTGTGTTATAAGCATAATATGACATTTCTTCAGGAACACTGATTAAACTCACTTTAAAACTTGCAGCTCATCCAAGTAGCAGGTGCAGTTCGTTTTTGGGCTGGTCCCTTCCATGTACAACTGGGTGCAGGTTGGTTTAGAATGTATTTCCAACATGGTTGCAGCCACCTCGTTGTCTGCAAAAACAAACACAATATATAACCATATTGTGTGTGTCATTATGGAATTCACATGCAAAATATATTGTTTTTAATATATTTAAGATTTTCACACATTTTACGTCTAATAAAGTGTAAGCTGTATAAACAGTGTGTCAAAAGTAAATACGTTCTCAAAGATAATTAAATTTTCCCAGGAAAGCTAATAAATGTATCTCTTGGGATAGTTATTATTTTTCACATCACAACATCACCAATTGTCTCAGGTTGTATTTAAGACATAGTTTACAGAAATCAAATAAGAAATAAGGACGCTGTGAACATTTGTGTGACTCAAACGTCATGTTTTTGTTTACATACTGTGCTTATACTGACAGCTCTTATGAAGACATGGTGCTAGTTATAGCAGCTAACAGAAGATGTTAAACCTGTAACAATAACCAAATCAGTCTAAATATCAGAAGTATTGGCGTGAGAAATTTAAAACATGGTGTGACCGACTCACACGTCATGTCTTTGTTTACATACTGTGCTTATACTGACAGCTCTTATGAAGATATGGTGCTAGTTATAGCAACTAACAGAAGATGTTAAACCTGTAACAATAACCAAATCAGTCTAAATATCAGAAGTATTGGTGTGAGAAATTCAAAACATTTATTTCTGACGCTTGGAAGTACAGGTTGTTGACAACGACACACAACGGCTCACCCTGCTGGACATTCGCACAAAGCCTGAAGGAGTTCCCCATTTTCCATCAGCGCACACAATCACCTCCTCTAGTATCCGTGGCACAATGTTCAGGCATTTTGACCAGTGGTTGTTCAATATTTTAAGAAAACAAGCTTCTAAATTACAACTCTCTATCATTACGAAGCTCCTCGGCTCCTTCCTAACCCCCCTGCATCCGGTTAGGGCTTTTTGCCGTCCAATCAGAACGCTCGTTTCAGGCGAGCTTTGCGTGATGACGTCAACTGGTAAAAGGTCTATTACCGTATTTTCCGGCCTATAAGTCGCACCTTTTTGCCTACATTTCCAAGCATTTCCAAGCCCTGCGACTTATAGGCCGGTGCGACTTATACGTGGATTTTTCGGTTTAAAAATTCAACTGAGACACACTTTTAATGTAATGTCAGCTAACAAAAATATATGTTTTATGTGTTTATCTTTAAAGATCAAAGAGATGCAGGTCTGTTTGCTGCAAGGAATTACCGGTATATTATTATTAAAATATTAAGGAAAAGTTCAACTAAGACACATCTTTGCTATATTTTTCAGCAACAAAGAAAATAGTTTTTAAGTGTTAATCTTGTCAAAAGTCCTTCCATGCACGTTCTTGCAGCAATTTAGCAGCGAGTATATTTTGGGCAAAACACCAACCCACATTTCCGAGTTTTCGGCGTTGGCCGGTCACGTCAGCAGTGACGTGAGGTGCGACTTATACGAGGATTTTTCCACTTTATTGGACATAATTGGACTGGTGCGACTTATAGGCCGGTGCGACTTATAGGGCGTAAAATACGGTAGATTAATTTATGACCCAGGCAGCAGCTAGGACCAGTTTATATCAAGCGTTTTGTTCTCCACTTATACTGTTTCATACTAAGTGTGAATCTGCTCTATTTGGCGTTTAATAATTAGTGTTAGACTATGAAAGACTAATGTTAATCTATTGTATTAATTATAAAGTATCTTATGCGTTGTGATTTATCTTTATTTTTGTTTGATCCATGTTTTAGGCTTTTTGGCCTACACATGCTGCCCGTGTGCTTCAGTTCTGCTCAGGACAAAGAAGCATTTTGTTCCCTGCGCAGAAGTGAGGAGTTATTAGTCAGTCTCCCCACCATCACAGACATTTACACCTCAGATGCAGGAAAAGAGCCACTTGCATCATGAAAGACCCCACTCACCCAGCACACTCACTCTTTGCCCCACTCCCCTCAGGACGGAGGTTGAGGAGCATCAAATGTAGAACCACTAGACTGAGGAACAGCTTCTACCCTGAGGCTGTTAGACTCATGAATAAATAATCAATATGAATAAACACTGCAAAATATCACATCATGCTGATGCTGATCTGTTTTCTTGTTGCTGTGTTCATCTGTGACCATCTGCTCATACAGACTCATGTTCGTGCTGCTGTTTATAATGATGTTTTTCTACTACATTAGGGCTTAGTGTATTACTAGTTGATGTTTTTCTTAGTTAATCCTAGATGTTATTACTGTTTTTCTCTTGCATTTGTTGTTGGATGTAACTGGGACCCTGTGTACATAATCTCGTTTTCATCACATGTACCACATGCGGTGCAAATGACAATAAAGACTCTCTGACTCTGACTCTTACTTATTATCTTACCTGTTCCAGGTGCCCAATCAGAATGTTTGATTAGCTTGTGATTATATGAAATGTGAGCTTGTAAACTTAATATTAGTTCATGTGAGATTAAAGTTATTAGTGAACACTCTAAAGTGAATACAGGCATGTAAATAGAATGAATGAAGACACGCACACACATTGTATAAAATGCATCAGAATGTGACATTTCAAAAGCTTATAGAAAGACTTGTAAAAATATATAAAATGTTATTAAAAGTTATAAAATCCTTCAGTCATCAGAAGTAGGTTAGCTGTCGATAATTCAAGCTCATAACATGTTTTGTTTGTAACTATACCTGCTACTGAACTGGTACAAGCCAGTTAAGTACTGTACCAGTTACGGACCAGGAACAAACCAGTTTTGTGCCCGGGACATGTTTGGAATGTTCCTTGTTTGTACTATGTTGCATTATTTATTGCAAAAATAGGATTTGTCTATGACACATAACAGCACCAGATAAGAAACATATTTCTGGTTAAGAACAAGTTTGTTCTCTGAACATGTCACTATTCTTCTGTAATGTATAGTAAGTAGGCTGTTGTGATTTTACTTTTTCTTTTTTAACTCAACTAAAATCCAAATATTTTTATTTAAATTGTATTTATACAGGTAGTCTCAATGAGTCCATGACAACCAGAAACACAGGTTGAAACAGGCTGATGGCTTTAAATCAATGTTCACAGTTACTGAACACCGTCTTCTAACAGTAAACAGAAGCAGAACATGTTTATAATAACGGTTTAGATGCGGAAGGATCTACTTTGCATTTGGAACATTTGCAAACTTTTCTGCCAAACGTTGGCAACTTGTGCGATACAACCCATATTTAACCGTGTTTCCATCCATTTTCATTTCGAATTTTGAGCTAATTTTTGAAATCTCGCAAATATGTAAATACAAATTAATGCGAAGCAGAAGTGTTTCCATCTACTGGCTTGTAGCGCATCTACCAAGCCACGCACAGCGTCATTACGTCAGACGTCAGCGTCATTACGTCAGACGTCAGCACTGCGCATGTCTACAGTAAACAGGAAGTAGCGGTTGAAAACAGAACCCGGCCACACATCTCGTCAAAATGGAGAGAATATTTCAGGTACGTGTTGCTATCGGGCAAGTTGTATTTATTCTGTCATGCCAACTAGTTTTAGCGATGTTACATGTTGTCCGGAGCGGAAACAGCTGAACGTCACGTGACGTGAATGTTCGCTACGGCAGAACTGAGTCGGAAAATCTGTTTCCATCTGTCGTTTTGCGCATCTGCTCATTTTCGAAGATCCCAAAAACCACCTCAAGCGAGCGTATAAACTTTTTGGCGAATTTGAGGAAGTAAATTCGGATTTTGCCGTTTCCATTAAGCTTTTCTGCTGCGATACTTCAAAATGCGCAGCTAGAAACCTTAATGGAAACACGGCTTTTGTCAGGTGTTTCCGTTCACTGTAAGTTTGATGCCCAGTTACGTGACAGGAAGTAAAGTCCTGGACACAATCCAAGATGAAAGCTCTTTATCCCAGCTGCCAGTGATCAGGAAACCCAGAGGAACCACTGAGACAAAGACAAAGCTTAAATAAGTGAGACAGATTCAAGAAGGGAGGTTAGTTTGAGCAAACTTTAAATCAGCGTTGAGGGAAAACAACGTTAACATCTCTCAAACCAGAATGCCCGTGGCAGAGACTAAATGAGAGAGACAGAAAGGAAGCAGAACCTCTGCCTCGTGTGTCTCATCAGTTTTATTCTCCTGCATTAATCATGGGGGGGTCAAAGTTCATCATGAGTCCAGGGGGATGAGGGGTGGGCTCATGAGGGGTGGGTCAACAGTTCATCTCCACACTAGAACAGGGACAATCATCCAGTCTGCTCTGTGTCAGTGAGTGGTGCTGATGTGCCCATGAGCAAGGTGCTAAACCCACTGTCTGTTTCAGTGACAACTTCAAAAAAAATTACAGATGTTTTTAACCTTCTTTCCAAAACTGTAGCTGTCACTGTTTTTATATTTATATAGAAAAACTTCTTCTTCTTCTTTCGGCGTTTCCCTTTTCAGGGGTTGCCACAGCGAGTCATCCTCCTCCACCTCACTCTGTCCTCTGCATCCTCTGTCCTCACTCCAACTACCTTCATGTCCTCTCTAACTGCATCCATATATCTCCTCTTTGGCCTTCCTCTGTGTCTTTTTCCTGGCAGCTGCATTTCTAACATCCTTCTACCAATATACCCACTGTCCCTCCTCTGGACATGTCCAAACCACTGTCCCTCCTCTGGACATGTCCAAACCATCTCAGTGTGTCCTCCCTAACTTTATCTCCCAGTTGTTCAACATGTGCTGTACCTCTGATGATCTCATTCCTGATCTTATCCATCCTTGTCACTCCTAAGGAGAACCTCAACATCTTCATTTCTGACACTTCCAGTTCTGTCTCCTGTCTTTTTGTCCATGTCTCTGTCTCCTGTCTTTTTGTCAATGACACTGTCTCCAGACCATACAACATAGCTGGTCTCACCACTGTCTTGTAAACTTTTCCTTTGACCTTTGCTGACACCTTTTTGTCACAAATCACTCCTGAAACTTTTCTCCATCCACTCCATCCTGCCTGGACTCTCTTTTTCACCTCTTTACCACATTCCCCATTTTCCTGGACAGTGGACCCCAAGTACTTGAAGTCCTGCACCTTTGTGACCTCTGCTCCTTGTAGCCTCACTGTTCCACTGGCCTCCCTCTCATTCACACACATGTACTCTGTCTTACTACGGCTGACTTTCATTCCTCTTCTTTCAAGTGCATACCTCCACCTCTCCAAGTTCTCTTCCACCTGTTCCCTGTTCTCACCACAGATCACAATGTCATCTGCAAACATCATAGTCCATGGGGATTCCTGCCTGACCTCATCTGTTAGTCGGTCCATCACCAGAGCAAACAAGAAGGGGCTCAGAGCTGATCCTTGATGCACTCCCACCTCCACCTTGAAGCTATCTGTCACTCCCACAGCACATCTCACCACTGTCCTGCTGTCCTCATACATGTCCTGCTGTCTTCATACATGTCCTGCTGTCTTCATACATGTCCTGTACCAGTCTAACATACTTTTCTGCCACTCCAGATTTCCTCATGCAATACCACACCTCCTCTCTTGGCACCCTGTCATATGCTTTTTCTAAATCCACAAACACACAATGGAGTTCTTTCTGACCCTCTCTGTACTTCTCTATCAACATCCTCAAAGCAAAGATGCATCTGTGGTGCTCTTTCTTGGCATGAAACCATACTGCTGCTCACAGATAGTCACCTCTTGTCTAAGTCTTGCTTCCACAACTCTCTCCCAGATCTTCATTGTGTGGCTCATCAACTTAATTCCCCTGTAGTTGCTACAACTCTGTACATCACCCTTGTTCTTAAAAATGGGAACCAGCACACTTCTTCTCCATTCTTCAGGCATTTTCTCACCCTCAAATATTCCATTAAATATTTGAGTCAAAAACCTCACTGCCACCTCTCCAAGACATTTCCAAACCTCCACTGGTATGTCATCAGGTCCTACTGCCTTCCCCTTCTTCATTCTTTTCAGAGCTTTCTGGACTTCACCCTCACTAATCTTTCCCACTTCCTGGTCCACAGTTTCTATGACTCTACTCTTCTTTCTCTTTCATTCTCTTCAT
>JBBPBX010032534.1:0-33831 GCA_038048925.1 Garcialebias charrua
AGTAGTGAGTTGTGCTATTTTTAGAACAGGTCCGCGGGCACCTCAAATGGTCCTTGGGGGCTCCTGGGTGCCCGCGGGCACCACGTTGGTGACCCCTGGTTTAAACAATCTTTGAAAGGCACGTGTGTTTGTGGCAGCCATCTTGAATCAGGCTGACTCTAGAACTCACGCACACGTTCAGTTCGTCTCTGGGAGTTTCCTTCAATCCGTCCAGCTAAATCTATGTCTTTAAGAAAATGATTGGGAAAAAATTCCTAAAAAGATATACATAAATGTTTAAATACTAATTGTACTATAAATTGGCAAATTGTTGTGAGTTATTAATTTTGTTTATGGATAATCATTGTTTTAACTGATTGTTTGAATTGATTTATGTTTGAAGAAGGGGCAGATATATAAGAATTTTATTCTTCTTCTGCTTCCTTTAATTTTAAATCTGTTTATTTTTTCTCCATATACTTTGTAATTGTCTGTTTTGTGTTTTATATTTAAAATGAATAAAATGAATAAATAAAACATTTTGCTTTTGCTAACAGAAAAACTAACAGACACCCGTGATTACATGATCACCCATCTTTCGCTGCAGCGGGCGATGATACACGTGGAAGACGAGCATTTAAAACTTTGACTGGAGAAGTTGATGGTTTGAGTCCCACCTCAGGAGAATGTGTCCTCTGGTTTTGTTTCAGGTTCCTGGACACCGAGTGTTTGGAGCTGGACAGCGTGGACCACGGCCTGGTCCTCATCGACTTCGGACAGAGCATCGACATGAAGCTGTTCCCTGAAGGCACCGCCTTCACCGCCCGCTGCCTCACGTCAGGCTTCCAGTGCACCGAGATGCTGAGCGGGAAACCGTGGACCTATCAGGTGAGAGTCAACAGAACTCCCTGCTCCTGCTGGAGCAGTGCTGTAAGTGTGAGGGCACGTCACACATAATAAAACTCATTGAATTATTCCGTCTCTAATTTAATCTGGATTTTGTACAATATATAATAATATTAATTATAAATATTATTAAATATAAATTTTATTGATATTTAATAATATTAATTATAAATATTATTAAATATAAATTTTATTGATATTTAATAATATTAATTATAAATATTATTAAATATACATTTTATTTATATTTAATAATATTAATTATAAATATTATTAAATATAAATTTTATTGATATTTGGTAAAATGGTAAATGGAGCTTATTTATATAGCGCTTTCCAGCCCCCTGTGAGGAGCCCCAAAGCGCTTCACAATACCAACCATCCACCCATTCATACACGCATTCATACACCGGTAGTGGTAGTCTGCCATGCAAGGCGCCTTCCAGTCCTACCGGGAGCAACTCGTGGTTAAGTGTCTTGCTCAGGGACACAACGACACATGGTGTGGGGAACCGGGATTCGAACCTCCAACCTTCTGATCGGGGGACGACTGCCATTACCACTACGCCACGGCCGCCCCTATTATATTTAATAATATTAATTATAAATATTATTAAATATAAATTTTATTGATATTTAATAATATTAATTATAAATATTATTAAATATACATTTTATTTATGTTTAAAAATATTAATTATAAATATTATTAAATATAACTTTTATTTATTGACAATAATAAATGAATTTGTTCCTGGTGGTTAATACATTTTTAATGAGTTGCATGAAAAGCTGCGACTGAAGGATTTTCAGGAGAATCTTCAACATTTTATTCTTCTTTCTACGTGGCCCAGTACAGTGATCCCAGGCCCGGTTCTGGTCCCAGGCCCGGTGTTTGAGGACCGCAGGTTCTTTAACTTTGAATGTTTTGTGTTTTTCAGACGGATTATTTTGGGCTGGCAGGAACCGTGTTCTGCCTGCTGTTCGGCTCGTACATGCAGGTGAAGGAGGTGGGCGGAGTCTGGAAAACGACTGGAGTCTTCAAGAGGTAGGTCAAACCTGCGGTTCCGATCCACACTCCCTGCAGGCGTCGGCTGATCTTTGTCTTGGTTTCAGCTGATGTTTGACAGAAACGTGTTTTAGCTGCAGTGAGTCCAGTTCGGCTCGTCAGAGTCGAGTGGACTCTGTGAGCAGAACTTGATTAAGCCCTCCTAACGAGCTGTCGTCTCCTCAGGGTGCCCCACGGCGACCTGTGGATGGACTTCTTCCACACGCTGCTCAACGTGCCGGACTGCGGGTCGCTGCCGAGCCTCCAGAACCTGCGCCAGAACCTGTTGTCCACCCTGCAGCAGAACTACAGCAGCAAGCTGCTGGCGCTGAAGAAACGGCTGGTGATCCAGCTGCTGCAGCCCAAGTGACTTCCTGTCCCCCTCGCCCTACTTCCTGTTTCCTCCGACAAACACGCCCCCGTTCTGGTTCTGGTCCAACAAACTCCCAGAACCAGCACGGCCCAAAAAACTGCCTGAGGGGCTTTCACCTCGAGTTTTTATCTTTTTGACGTTTTGTTTATTCTGCCGTGAATTTTATGAGACTTGATTTTTTTTTTTTCTATTTGAATAAAAAATAACACCGTTTTTTTGGTGATGTTTACTTGTTTTTGTTTGTGATGTTTACTTGTTTTTGTTTGTGATGTTTACTTGTTTTTGTTTGTGATGTTTACTTGTTTTTGTTTGTGATGTTTACTCGTTTTTGTTTGTGATGTTTACTTGTTTTTGTTTGTGAGTTTACTTGTTTTTGTTTGTGATGTTTACTTGTTTTTGTTTGTTATGTTTACTCGTTTTTGTTTGTGATGTTTACTTGTTTTTGTTTGTGAGTTTACTCGTTTTTGTTTGTGATGTTTACTCGTTTTTGTTTGTGATGTTTACTCGTTTTTGTTTGTGATGTTTACTTGTTTTTGTTTGTGATGTTTACTTGTTTTTGTTTGTGATGTTTACTTGTTTTTGTTTGTGATGTTTACTTGTTTTTGTTTGTGATGTTTTCTTGTTTTTGTTTGTGATGTTTACTCGTTTTTGTTTGTGATGTTTTCTTGTTTTTGTTTGTGATGTTTACTTGTTTTTGTTTGTGATGTTTACTCGTTTTTGTTTGTGATGTTTGGTCATGAGGAGGTAGAGTATGCTTGGTTAAAAAGAAAAGTCTTTAAGCCGCTCTTAAAGTCAACCAGTGACTGTGGAGCTCTCAGACAGTCAGGAAGAGAGTTCCACAGGCGGGGGGCAGCCACACTGAAAGCCCGGTCTCCCATGGTCCTTAATTTGGTTCTCGGAATGTGAAGGAGATTACTGTTCTGTGACCGCAGCGAACGGGTGGATGAGTATGGAATAAGAATATCCTTCAGATAATCTGGTGAAGTTCCGTGTAAGCATTGATGTGTAATGAGAGCAGTTTTGTACTGAATTCTGTAGGTGACAGGAAGCCAATGAAGGTTATGGAGAATGGGTGTAATATGTTCAAATTTACGAACTCTCAACAAGATCCTTGCTGCACTGTTTTGAATATATTGAAGTTTCTGAAGGTTTTTGCCAGGGATTCCAATAAACAGGGAGTTGCAGTAGTCGAGCCTGGAGGAGACAAAAGCATGGACGAGCTTCTCAGCATCGGAAAAAGTTAGAGATGGGCGAAGTCTGGAGATGTTTCGAAGATGGAAGAAGCAAGTTTTAAACAGAAGCTTAATGTGATTTTCAAATGTAAGATGCATACCTGCAAACTAGTCACCTTTCGGCGAAATTTCGCCGTTTTCAAAGCAAAATATATCATTTACGTGATTCGTGTAGATCCGATGAGTTTTTGTTTTCGGGGGTGGGGGGGGAGGTCAGACCCGTGACAGATTAGAATGCATCATTTCCCACTGACTGGATTTCAAGACAGAGCAAGGCATCTTGTCGATAATAAAACATCTTTGTTGGAGCGCGACATTTTGGCCAATCACAACCTCAGGATAGACAGGGGGAGGAGACGACAGCAAATCTTTGAACTGAAGTTTAAAAAAACTCTACAGCGCGAGTCCAGAGTTCTGTGCGCTGAGGTTCAACAGAGCGCGAGGGAGGAGAGCAGAGAAAACTGTTCGAACCAACTCCTCCAATGTGTGGGAGCTCTTGAAGCTTCACAAAGATTTAAAAAAAAAACTGTGCAACATGCAGTTTTGAAAAGTGACGACAAGACATGCGAGAACCACGCTGATGAAAACATGACGGAGTCGTGAACTAACTTCACCACGGTGTGTATCACTAAATCAGAAAACTGAAAAGCCCCTCCTAAATTCACTGCTGGTGGTTATTAAAATGTCACCTGTTCATTGGGTAAAGTCAATATTTTTATACATGCAGTTGAGTGTCACCATAATTGTTTAGTAAAATGGCATGTGTTACAAATAAAACTAAATATAAAGTAACAAAATAACAGTCAATTGCACCCCTAAAGCCACTGTGATAAACGTGTCACATTAATTTAATTATCTTAGCCACAGGAGTGAGTTTAAAAACAGGATGATGTCTATATGGACTAGTTGAATGAGGTGTCTCTAAAATATCCTGATGCATGATCAATAATAATTAAAACAATTTTTTAATTTGTCCACAGGATTTTGTTAGGTGTCTCTAAAATAGTTATTGAATCAAGGGTTTACGTCAGAGTCAGAGAGTCTTTATTGTCATTTGCACCGCATGTGGTACATGTGATGAAAACGAGATTATGTACACGG
Source organism: Garcialebias charrua (assembly GCA_038048925.1). Classification (NCBI taxonomy): domain Eukaryota; kingdom Metazoa; phylum Chordata; class Actinopteri; order Cyprinodontiformes; family Rivulidae; genus Garcialebias; species Garcialebias charrua. Next base: position 4,640 of record JBBPBX010032534.1, read on the forward strand.
GTCCCAGTTACATCCAACAACAATGAAAGAGAAAAACAGTAATAACATCTAGAACTTACTAAGAAAACATCAACTAGTAATACACTAAGCCCTAATATAGTGGGAATAAACAGCAGCACGAACATGAGTTTGTATGAGCAGATGAACACAGATGAACACATGTACATTAGGTAAACCTAGATGTTTAACAACTTGTTAAACTACACCAGAATGCAGGAAATGGAATCTACTTTATTCAAAAATTTCCGGCAAAACATTTAAGGAATTAGTTTTTACTGTTAGTAAGTAAGTAAGTTTTATTTATATAGCACATTTCACAGACATGAGAGTCACAAAGTGCTTTACAAAAGGAAAAATAAAATCACAGAAGTCCATCCATCCATTTTCTTCCGCTTATCCGGGGTCGGGTCGCGGGGGTAGCAGCCTAAGTAGGGAGGCCCAGACTTCCCTCTCCCCAGCCACTTGGAGCAGCTCCTCTGGGGGAATCCCAAGGCGTTCCCAGGCCAGCCGAGAAACATAGTCCCTCCAGCGTATCCTGGGTCTTCCTCTGGGTCTCCTCCCGGTGGGACATGCCCGGAACACCTCACCAGGGAGGCGTCCAGGAGGCATCCTAACCAGATGCCCGAGCCACCTCAACTGGCTCCTCTCGATGTGGAGAAGCAGCGGCTCTACTCCGAGTCCCTCCCGGATGACTGAGCTTCTCACCCTATCTCTAAGGGAGAGTCCAGCCACCCTGCGGAGAAAACTCATTTCAGCCGCTTGTATCACAGAAGTACTATACAAAATGTAAAACATAACAAACTCTAAAATCAATGTACAAAATTAACCAAAAGCCTGTCTGAAGAGATAAGTCTCAAGTTTTTAAATGCATCTGTTGACTCGGAGCAGCGCATTGTTAGCAAAATGTTCTGCTGTATTTGACTTGCTACTGTTATTGGTTGTTAATTTTTTGGTTGACACAATCTTTCCCATTTATGTTCTCATTAAATCAGGTTAGTAAATGACTTTTACCTGAAGCATGTTAAAAAATTTACAAAATGTTTCAGTGGGGGTGGCACAACGTTTGTCACCTTTTTCATCCCTTCTGAGTTTGCAGGTATGAAGATGAGAGTCCATTTTTATTCCAAGATTAGTAACAGAGGTGGAGAGGGGGATGTCTTGTCCAGAAAAGGAAAGTGTTGTTATAGGAGATGTTTGTACCTGGTGAGGGGTGCCAATCAGTATGGCCTCAGTCTTGGAGCAGTTTAATTGAAGAAAGTTCTGATTCATCCATGCCCTAATTGCCTCCAGGCAGGCAGAGAGGGCAGTGAGTGAAGATGGAGATGACAAGGTGGAAGATGAGGATGCTCCAGTCCTGATGTAAAGCTGTGTATCGTCGGCATAACAGTGAAAAGAAATGTTGAACTGATTAATAATTTGACCTAAAGGCAGCATGTAAAGGGAAAACAGCAGGGGCCCCAGAACCGACCCCTGAGGGACACCACAGGAGACACAGACTGTCTGGGACGTGGCGTTGCCAAGACTAACACATTCCAGCCTATTGGAGAGGAAAGATTTGAACCAGTCCAGGACGGTGTCGCAGAGACCGACCTCCACATGAAGACGGTGGAGGAGGATACTATGGTCCACAGTGTCGAAGGCTGCAGTGAGGTCAAGGAGGACAAGGATGGAGGGAGAGCCAGTGTCAGCAGCCATGAGGACATCATTGGTAACTCTCAGCAATGCAGTCTCTGTACTGTGAGCTGCCCTGAATCCAGACTGGAACTTCTCATACAGAGAGTGTTGCTGTAGGTCAGAGCCGGCCCAAGGCATAAGCAAACTAAGCGGCTGCTTATAGGGCCCCAGTGTCACTAAGGGGCCCCCTAAGTGCAACATAATTTTTTTTGTAATGATTTCTATATGATTCTATTTAATATTTTAGGTTCAGCCTTTGCAATTTGTTGCATACCTTTACACAGTTTTAAGAACAAATTATTCAACTTTAAGCTTCTTTAGTTAAACCATTTTACGTGGTTTCATTGTTCATTTATGTTATTTAAGTAATGTATTTCCTTGATGTTTTTGTTTTCTTTTGTCTGATTTTGCATAATTTAATTAATTTTTATGCATCCAAGTTATTTTATCTGTTTGTTGCTGATCTTGCTCTACAAATTATTTGAGCATTACTGTTGCAGTTCTTTGGAACCAAAGATAATAAACCAGATGACATTTTTGCTGTAAAATACATCACACACTGGTGTTTCCCCTTATTTTTCCCCCTTTTGTTACTTTTAGTACCACTATTCACATAGGATAATGTAAACAGGGCTATCAGACTTGAGTTTAGCGAAAATAGAGGGCCCCAAGCCAAATTTCGCTTAGGGCCCCATGGAGGCTTGGGCCGGCCCTGCTGTAGGTGGTCCTGCAGCTGAGCAGCAACTGCTTTTTCCAGCACTTTAGACAGAAAGGGGAGGTGTGAAATTGGGCGGTAATTAGAAAAAATGCTGAACGAGAAAACGCCGCCGGTGAACATGAAAACGCAACAACTACAGATCAAGTTTAATTGGTTTGCTCACTCTGCCAGAACGAGTGGTTCTAGAACCTTGCGTGACAGAACCTGGTATCACTGGTTCTTCTGTCCATCCCGTGTCTGTGTCTTCCTTTGAAGTGGTTTCATCAGGACCACTGTCGACTGATGTGAGGTGGCTGGGATTTGCCAACAGGTGGCGCCTGTTCCTTCTGTATCGCTCCCCCTGTGCTGTCTCCACAATATAAGATCTGGGTGTGGAGCTTGTGTTTTGGACCACAGCAGGATTTGTCCACTGTTTCTGTCCATCCAATCTTGTGAGCACCGAGTCCCCTGGGCTCAGTGGTGGTAAGTCTCGCACTCCATTGCGGCGATTGTAGAAATATGCCTGTTTTTGTTTAGCTGAGTCATCAGTTTGTTGAATTTTATTCATGTCAGGCCATCCAGGTTTCAGATTGTCCTGCAGGGTGGGCAGAGTCGTCCTGATTTTCCTGCCCATTAACAGTTCAGCTGGACTGGCTCCTGTAGAAGTGTTGGGTGTGGCTCTGTATGTCATCAGAGCGAGGACTGGGTCATCCTGGCGTAGAATGCTCTTTGCAACCTGAACAGCCCTCTCCGCGTGGCCATTACTTTGGGGAAAGTGGGGGCTTGATGTGACGTGCGAAAAGTCATAAGCTCTACTAAACTCCCTCATCTCTGTAGAAGCCAGCTGCGGACCGTTATCACTCACTAACACCTCTGGAATACCATAACGTGCAAAAGTAGCTTTAAGCCTGGTAACAACTTGGCTGCTCGTAGTAGTCGGTAGATGTAAAATCTCCAGAAATCTAGAAAAGTAATCAGATACAACCAAGTAGTTCTGCTTTTTAAACTCACATAGGTCTACTGCCACTTTCTGCCACGGTCTAGATGGTAGTTCTGTTGAAATCAAAGGCTCTTTCCTGTGTGTATTTCTGTTCTCTACACAAAAGGAACACTGTTGAACTTTAGTGATAATGTCATGTCTCATCTTGGGCCACCAGACTGATTGAAGTGCTCTCTCTCTACACTTACTTAAACCTTGGTGCCCGTCGTGAATCCTCTCTAGAACCTCCTCCCTCATGCTCGCAGGGATAACTATGCGGTTCCCTCTCACGACTAAGCCATCTAGCTCAGACAACTCTCCTCTGACCTGGTAAAAATCCCTCTGGAACTTTGTCAATGTACAGTACTCAGGCCAACCTGATCTAATGAGACTGCACACAGTCTGAAGCTGTGAGTCACTAGCTGTACTGTGTTTTATCTCTGTGATCTTCTGTGGTGTGGCTGGCACCTGACTAACAACAGAGTCTATGTGTGCTGCTACTTCATCTTGTAACGCACTGTCTCCATAACGCTGCTCTGGACCTCTGGATAGACCCCTTTCACGGCTCGTCATCAACCCTGGAAATATACCGGAAGTAGCCATCTTGGCGACATAGCTGTGTTAGCCTCAAAGCTATTGTAGTGGTGCGTCGCGTCTGGTCACACAAAATCAAAAAATGGTGAATTATTGTCGTGTCCATGGCTGCCACAATCGGTCAGATTGAGAGAAAAAGCCTTCTGTTTTACAGATTACCACTCGTGATCACAAATCAAGGTGAAGTAACTCAGCAATTATCAGAGGAACGTCGACGTCTGTGGCTGCCAGCCTAAACCAGAACTTGGATTGAAAAAAACTGAGCAACATCCGAATTTGCTCTGCACACTTTGTGTCAGGTAATATATTTCTTACAGTAGATTATAGTGAATTAGGGCATTACACGAATCATAAGTTTATTGAGCACGAGGACAGAGCTTCAAAACACCACCTCCCTTTCTCTGTTCAAGACAGCCCTGAAAACACATCTCTTTAGACTAGCTTATCATTAACTTTACTAAATGTATTTTATATTATATAATCCTTATGTATTTTATATTTCAATTTGTCACTGATAATGTTTGAACTGAATTGGTTTGTTAAGTGTCCTTGGGTGTCCTGAAAGGCGCTTTTAAATAAAATGATTATTATTATTATTACAATCCTTTAACTGTGCTGCATAAAATGTACATGGAACGTTAAATTTTTTTGTTGAGTTATTTGTTTTTTACAAATAGCATAAACAACTCAACAACTGAAAGCTTAACAAAGCTTTCAGTTGTTGAGTTGTTTATGCTGATTATTCAAAATTCATAAGAGCACATGACACTCATGACAAGAGCACTGTCATGAGTGTCATGTCACTGTCATGACATGTCATGACATGACACTCATGACAAGAGCACTGTCATGATAAACTACACACCTAGCTCTCAAGTTGAAAAGCAAAAAATACGTACAAACACTAAATATGTAAGAAGCACATACAATAACCTAAATTAACTGTTCTTGTGTTGTTTGACAACTGACAATCCGGTGCTATGTTGTAAATCCTGTTTTGAAATTCATATGCATATGAACACACCAATTATTTACAACTTCATTTAAGTAATTTTTATTTTATTATGTTTTTTCTTTTCTTAGGCAGACGTGCTCCATTGTACAGCAAGGATGATCCAGACTGGGTGCCTTCACTGAAGACGTGTGCTGCAGAGTGCAGTTGGTGCTGATGGTGGGATGACATCTGGCAGCTGAACGCTTCAACCGACGACAAAAAAGAACTAAAAAAAACATGGCAAATAGCACATGTTAGAATCCATGTTGAACGTGTCATAGGCTGTGTTAGACAAAAATACACAATCTTGAATGGCCCTCTTCTACCTATTGATTTTCAAACATGTAGATATCCAGAAAAAGTTGCATTAATCGATATGATTGGCTTTGTGTGCTGTGCCTTGGTTAATCACCTTTGGTGGGTTATGAGTAGCTGCATGAATTGTAAAAAGAACAAGTGGATAGAAGAGTGATAGCTGATGTGAACCTTTTTTATTTTTATTTTACATTGTTCCACCTTTACTTTGAAGTTGTTTTTGCAAATATGGGGCAGACATGATTTTTCATTCACTGCACTCTTTATTTGAGCATGAATTACTATATCATTACTGTTTATGTATTGATTTGATGAATGTAATTTTGATTATGCTTTTTCTGTAATGGATATCACACAGACGTGAGCAAACAAGACGACTTACATATTACAACATATGTTTCACATAGTGGTGCTGATACTGTATAGCTCACGTCGATTTAGAAAACCTCTCTTTTAAACAGAATAAATGACATTATGTATCATTAACCATTTTGTTTGTGCACTTTTTGTATTGACTAGAAAATATTCTGCCAAACTCAAAGTAGTTGTAAGGTAAAAAAGGTCTATATAAAGACAACCATTCGTACTGTTATCTTAAAAGATAATGTCTGCAGAATGCACCTCAAAGTTCTTACTGTAATTAGATTCATAGAGTAGCTGTTATTTATATAATTTGTGTTGAAACACTGTACAAGAGTTGAAAATTTTGAATAACACTTGTCAGCCATCATTGTACTTCACATGTTTATTTAAAAAATATGTATTGAGGTAGTTCTGCACAGAGCTTCTATAAGATGAACTGAAACACACATTTACACATTTAGTCTGGATTAAGAAGGAAAATCAAGGCATTGCTCTCTGGAACCGCTCAGATCTGGTTGATCCAGGGATCAAATGTAGCTTAAAAAACAGGGATCTAAGATCATTTTGACAAAATTTGCTTCAATCCTCAGACTGATGTGATGAGTCACATACATTTACAATAAGAATACATAGCTAGTGTGTGTTTAAAAACACACCCAAAATATATTTATATGTACACACACAAATTAAAAATTAAATATAAATCACCAAACACCAAATAATTCACAATGTCTGCGTAGGTCACAGCTGGTAAGGTCTTCTCATCTTCTGACATGTTGGACAGCCGGTATGGGTCTTAGCTGCCAATTATCTGTATTTTATCCAAATAACGTTCCTTTGCTGCAGGCTGAAGCTGGTCCACATAGTCTCTTGCAGCTTCTGTCTTCTTTACAGAGGTTTGTTTTCCAGACAACATGTTGAAGGGATTTCTCATGAGGTGTTCGAATGACCAGTCTCTCTTGTAAAAATGATGAAGATTTATTGACAGACACAGGGTACAGGTTAACAGAGTTACATCATGAATAAGCAATTCTTTGTGCACAGAGAATTGTGAGCATTTTAACAGACCTGTCCTCGGCGAAGTCCCTCAAAGAATGCTGAAGATATCTGAGATGTTTTGGAGTATGAAGCTGCCGTTTGAGCTTCTCTGGTCTCTGATTGGCTCAGAGCACTGATAAGGCGTCCTGCAGCCTTTCTGCTTGTCAGTTCTATGACCTTGTAAATTTATAGCTTGGTGAGAAGTCTCTCGAAACTGTGTTCTTTGTTCTGCTTATCTGCTCAGTAAGAGAGTTTTAGAAATGTACCATTAGATGTGTCCTGTGTGCGATATTAATGTAAATTAATGTCCAGATCCTAGTATGTGTGTGGTTCATAAGTACTACTTATTTAGTAGTGTGATTCATTAATTGTTTGTGTGTCTGTGTGCTCTGATCTCCTCAGAAGGCCAAGAGAAGCACAAAGGGCATCTGCCCGCTTAGCATGTTATCTGCATCTGAACATCCTGTTTGTTAGATCTAAAAGTATGTCTTATAATGTTGTCTAATTGCATAAACATATGTAAAACAGTTGTGAATACCTTGATTATAGAGCACCCGTGTATTAATCATATACAGTAGTGTATTCGATTCAAATGAGATTAACATATAGAACTTCTAAACGTGTGTATTTCTCTTCACTCCCTCTCTCGACCGATCAAAGATCGGTCGAAACCAACAGCTGAACTCCAGGTGGGCCCCCTGAAGAGGACCCCAATCCCAACACCACACCAAATAAAATCACCCAAAAACAAAAAATCAACCAAATCTAATGCAACCTCCATCTGACTCCAAAGGTAATCAATAACCCCAACACCAAAACAACAATCACAATCCACAAACCACTCCATCAAGACACAAGAGGGTAAATGTAACCATCCCTTTAACCCCATCCTTGGAGAGCTCTGCCTGACCCCCATCAACTCCACAGGTATCTGGACTCGGCCAAATACCTGTGAACCCTCTCATCCGGCAGAGAACTGCGTCTCTGACCCCAAAATCAACCCTCTAGATCAACAATCAAACACACCATACACATCCCAAATTGACCCCATTATTAATCAACTAATCTATCTAAGAATAAAACCCCTGCCAGTATCTATACCAGCCTAATCTACGAAATCATAATATAATCATCACTGCGACGCCATCATCCCACCTCAAAACAAAAATGAAACATGAAACACACCGGAAAACAACAAGACATCATAGAATTAATGTGATTATCCCAAAAGCAACGCCCCTCCATTCCATCACCAAACATCCCCCGCCACTACAGGTATCTGTTCTCTGCCAAATACAGGTGAGTTTGTGCGGCAGGCGATGGCCTGCACCCCGCCTGCACCAGGGGAAACGCCGTCCCATAATCCTCCACCTCCCTGGAAGCAATCATCCTCGAGATCTTTGCCCGTGCACAAGGTGTAACACACCCCATAAATAGGCAGAACAGAACCAGAATCGCTAGTGGCAAGGCCAAGAGCTTGACCAACACCTGTTGCCATGACCCTCTCGTGAACCAAGACAGTGCATGCCACAGCCCTGTGTGCGCCTCCTCCGTCTGATGCTCCTGAAGCTCTCTCAGATGGCGCAGGGCCGCTGTCACCCTGACCTGCGGATCTGCAACAGACGCATCAGGTATAAAGGTACAGCAGGTGTTATTATCAATCATCTCACACACTCCATTAACAGATGCCTTAAACAAATCCAGCAGCAATCTATGATGTAAAGACACAACATACATGGCCCACCGCTCTGCAGAGGTGGTCCCTAACGTCTGCACCGACTCATAAATGAACATCCCAAATTGGTAATCTAAAGATTCCATGTGCAACAGGTGGTCCCCGACCTTCGATCCCGGGAAGAAGCTACGCTTCCATTCCACTGGGACCTCTGAACCCCAAGAAGACTCGAGCTGACTGACGTCAGAAGTCTTTGACCGTCCCACATAGTGAGAACCGTTACTCAAAGACACCAGGTACGACCCCTCTGTAACCGCAACTGGTGCACAGCACCCAGTCCAGTTCGCTGGCAAGGTCAGTAATACCTGATGACCACACAGCCAGGCCAAGGCCTCAACCGGATACGTACCATTGCTGCCAGGCACACTCCTGAACTCCCTGCCCGGATGGTACACCGCTCGGCACCTCTTCTCAGGGAGTGACCCGACTACCACCTGATATGAGTCCTGATGATGGACGCGGTGCACACAGACAGGAAACTGTCCACTGGATGGCCATTCTACAAATTGAGCTAACACCATCGGGTGTGATAATGTACTCAATTTGCACCACTTAGGCTGACATTGCAGGTGCTCCATGTAAAATCCTCTGGAGCTCATCTGCAGAACACAAAATGACAACATCCGGTCAAGAGGTTTAATCGTCAATGGCAGCTGTGATTCCTCAACAGGAAGTGGGGTGCAGATGTAAGACTCAGACCTGTGGCGGCTTCTGGCCAAGAACTGCGCATACCTGTACCAAGAGTTCCTCTGAAAGACTTCAGAAAAATTCATCGATAGATGACCCTCCTCCTGTACCTGCGTCCATGCCCCCTGCCTGAGGACATCTCTCTTGCCCCTCTGACGAGGTACGGGATGACAGCTTGGATGACCTGGTATCACACAGAAATACTCCAACAACAGAATGGTGGAAACGATAATCAATGACCCCACACCTGCAGCCACCATTAGCCTCTTCTGCCCCTCAGCCATGCTCGATCTAGTTTGAAATCCTCTACAGTGTCAAACTTTGAACCCTGAAATGTGATGAAACACAACAGAAACACAAATTCCCCCTTCTCAGTTAAATCTGCAGAACCTGAAAAGGTAAATACACATGAAAAGCAGTAATGAATCCCAACCATCAAACGCATGCACAGTTTACAAAATCTTCTTTTTTCCGCTTTCTTTTTTATTTACATAGGAAATCACTGGAACCGCACCTGTAAAAAATACATCCTCAAAATGAATAAATCACTCACCCATTGAATTTTGAACCAGAAATAAGAAAGTGGTCAAAAACCCCTAATATTTTATGATTGAACGCTGAAATTGAAAAATTTAACTCCAAACCCTTGAAAGTTAGACCTGGAAATTATGTGTTGTTCTGTTGAATTCTAATTTTAGATATAAGTAAGTCTAATTGATAAAAGTTAAAAGTTAAAGTGTAGCAGCAAATTGTTGACCTAAACCAACTCTAAGATAAGAAATAGTCATTAATGTTCTATTAAAGGTGAAATCAAATATCTAATCCTAAATGTGTGACCTTTAAACTGTGTGATTTAAAATTTAAAGTTTGAAATATTGATGATTCAATAATGCAAAATAGAAACACCTGTAAAGTTCAAAACACTCTGTCAGCCTTTCTGAATCGATTTAACCCTCGGTTTTCTGTTCTGTTCAGATGTTTGTGGAAAGATGTATTCTTCAGAGGTCACCACCCTTTTCCTTGGGCTCCAGATTTGCTGATGATTAAAGCCAGGTGGGTTGTGTTCAATACCCTGTTCCCCTGGCGTGCAAACACTGCCCCTGACCCAAAGAGAATGGTTAACCTCCTCTTTTATGCTTCTGTTGGTGTGGCCTGCCTTGTTAGGCTGCAATCATGCAGCATGCGCTCTTCTCTCAAAGCAACAAGGCAGACAGGCCTGGCACCAGGGGGAACTGTTTCCCTTTCGTTCTGGTGTCCTTGCAAAAGCAAGCACAAAGATGCTCTCCAGGAAGACAGGTGTTTTCAGGAAGCTCCACCACTCGAACCAGAACACCTCACGAACAGATGACTTCCACGGCAGAGGAAGTGAGACGATGGAAAGATGAGAAACGATGCAAAGATGAGACCCACACCTTCCTCGAACCCGATCTCAAGGATGAAGATGCCGGGCAGCCCACCGCTCTTGTGGACCACTCCCTCCAGGTGCAAAACCAACCCTCTCAGCTGTGCAGCCCCGACCGAGCTGCCTCCCTTGATGTGATGACCTTTGAGACCCCTTTTCCGGACCCCTCTCAGGCTGTGGCTCTCCCTCTCTGGCGAGGAGCTAGTGATGTGCGCCTCTACTGCTCAGCTGTGCGCATTCCCCCTTTGGCTCAGGCCACTCTCTTCTAGAGGCCCTGAGAAACACCCCAGGTGTCAGTGGACCCTCCGGCCACGTCCAGGCTTAGCACTCTCAGGTGTAACGGATTCAAAGGTCTGTAGATGGAAGCTGGACAAACAACTATTAGTCTCTCAAAATACATTATATGCGACATTACAACAACCCTTACCCCCTATCTACAGATGACCTCAGCCCTAACGGCCATTTTGTAAAGCCCCAAATCAATTAATTTTAGTCTGTGCACAGATTACAGCCAATTTTTCAAAAGTATACTAACATGTCGAGGCCTAAAGTATTTCTAACATTCCCTAGATTTGCATTGCTAAAGTGTGTACCATTATCTGATCTAATTTTTACAGGAAACCATGACATGTAATGTAATAATTTATTTAAAAAAAATTTAGGACCGGTTTGTTGTCTTCTCTTTTAATTTTTAATTTTTATTTTTCAGCCCCTTGTCAGCCGGTGAGTGCGGCACACCAGCCATAAATTTCTGAACCCTTTCACCGGTTCGAGCATGTCTGTACAACCAATTATTATCTCATGACCCGGTGTCATCACGGTCGAAAATTCCTAGTTCGCGCGACCTCCTCGTCTGTTGAGCCTCACGCAATGAACGCACGGCGCAATGTTCTGATCAGAGAATCTAAATGTGTGTGTGTCACCAGCTGAAATCCTCTTCAGCTGGTGTGCTCCACACGCGCGAGTTGCTGCTCCTCAAAATCTTCTTCTCTTCCATGTTCTGGATGGTCCAGCCACACTGCTTTCTCTTCACTGAGGAGCCGCCCCTGTTGACAGCGAGCCACAGAGGCCTCCTCCCATCTCATGGCCCTCTCTTCTTCTGAAGTGACCATCACCATCTGACTCCAATTGATGTATCCCGATGCTCTTTTTGCTTCCAAATCAGCTTGACAGTTTCATTCTTGATGTTTATTTATGGTCTGTGTGTTGGTTTTGTCAAAGCTGTGTAACCATATCGCACGTCTGCTTCCTTTTGTCTCCCTTTGCTGTTCAAAAACCCTCTCTTGTCCACTGAACGAGCTTAGTTAGTGCTGCACCCAAAGTTCACACATAGCCCTGCATACGCCCTCTGCGCTGACTGTGTTCCTCTTTCTGCTTCAAACCTACCATCGCGTCAAAACACTGATCTGTCTGAAGCCCCTTACCCAACCAGCACTATCACTGCTCCGCTTTTGTGTCCACGGAAACCACTATTCTCACCGACCATCACGTGCGCCTTCTGTGTTTTTCATAATTTTATCTTATCCTGCAAATTTGTTCTCTCCTTGTCATCAACTTGTGCTCTCCTCATCTCTGAAAGCTTGTTCTTACTTAATTGATCTTATCTGCACTGATTAACGATCCAATTCCTGCGGCATAGCTATAATCCTAAATTTTAACGAATCTGTTGTGCACACCAGACTCCCAGAAACGCGTTCCCCCAAGGAGAACTGCCGTTATTTATCTAACCTTTAACACCCAATATGAATAATTGTGGTGACACCAATTTTACCTGTGAAAATATTCACAAACTCATTTTGCTGTGGCCCTCGGGATGAGAGCCTTGTTATTTTGTTTAAGAGCCCTCTGGAACCGGGAGGAGCAGACAAACAGAGCTCCAAATCAGTATTAACCTAATAATTATGTGACCTGCGGCGGCCTGTTCTATGTGTCATCATTAAATAATGCACTTTACGTTTGGACCCTGAGACTGAGGCCCCAGTGTGACCCCACCGATTCAAATGGGAGGCCGACGCCTTCACGGGTTGCTGGAATGAGTGACTCCTGACAGCTGTTCCACTTGCTCATGCTCTGGTCGTGTGAGCTTGTCCATTGTCCAGCTCAGGTCAGCTTCAGTGCCCGCCACTTATCGCTGGTGGCTTTCTCTGCAGGATGCCCCAAGTCCTGACTTCACTTGATTTCACGTTGTGTTTGCTGACTTTGACATCTGTTTGTGTCTTGGACTGTTCTTTTGTTCAGGTCGTTGCCTTGAACTATGGCTGAGGAAGTTCATGGACATTTTGGTGTTAGAATGACAGTTCTTTGGTTTTTCTCCCTTAAACTGTCCTTGTCTTGTGTCCATTCATGAGTGAGAGGTCTTGCTCTCGCTTTCTGGCAGCTGTCGCTCTCAGAGTCAAAATGAACCATGTAGACGTCAGCTTTATGCATTCAAATCCAATCGAGCCACCACTGTTACCCCAATCCCCTGGCAAACGCAAAAGTATAATGCATTTTGGTTGAATCCTAGCTCATGGCAAATTACAATTATGTGTTCTGTAAGAAAATAGGTCTGTCTGTCTGATGCACCCCTTCCCGCACGAGCTGTCATGCTGTAGGCTGAAAAAGAAATGCGAGTAATTTGTCTAATAATAACGCCAATAACATCACTATATGAAAACTCAACAGTGAAATCTTCTCGGCATTTGTCTCCCAGAACACATCTCGTCGGATCTGGTCTGCACAACGTTTATTTTTCCTTATTTTTTTTCCTAATTTAAAGTCAAAAGTGAAAATTTACAAAACAGTTCTTACCACAAATTGAAAATTAATTTAACCTCGGCCCGACTGTCTAATCCAATCAGACTGTCCAATCTACATGTCATTGTTGATTTTTTTTTACTTTATTTACCCAACCGAGGTCTGTCTGCTTGTTTTGTATATAATGTATATAGAAATCTGTCACCTCCTGTCGGTTTTGAAATGTCAACATCTGTTTACTGTGTTTGTAGTTTTCTTTATTTTCCTTTGATGAGTGCAAATGCCTCTTGTCAATATGACGTGTGCTGCTAACCACTTGACCAGTTCACCCTTGTAAACTAGATCTCTGTCTCAACGGGCTCTACCTGGTTAAATAAAGGTGATTGATTAATGGATTGATTGTTGATTTTTCTCTAGAACTCTCGTGTTCATCTAATTGATGCTCTGAAACTTCTCAAAGTAAGCTTTACGCTCTGTGGCTGATTTCTAGATAATTTTCACCTCACCTGCCTAATCGTCTCTCTGGTACTTCCTCAACCTCTGAGTGGCCTTCCTGCACCTCTCTTCCAATATGAACCTTTTCATATCATTCCACATTTTTCTGGCTTTTTCCCTCCTTCAGTTTCTGCAATTTGCTTCAACCTCCTGTAGGTGGCGCTGTTTGACTGCTCTTCTTCCTGCCACCTGCTGCTCTGAATTTCATTTTAAATTGAACAGTTCTCTGTGTGCCCTAATTTCTGTCCAGTGGCCGCAATTAAGAACAATTCTTCTAGAAAGTCAATCTGTTTTAGCTGTTCATCATAATTATTAATTAACTGTTGATAGTCTGCGACCGTTTTACAATGAGCTATCTCCGTTCCAATTGCATTAGAGCTTTTGTTTGTCTTGTTTAAATCTGGTTAGAACTAAATTAGCTAAATTTCCTGTTGATCCGTCTGCTTTCTCAACAATTTTTGATGCAGGTTCGCTCCAATTGTTATCCCTCTCTGTTTTTATCGTTGGTAAAAGTCTGATATTTGCTCGGATCCTAAGCAATAGCTCAAAAAATGTTTCCTTGTTCCTGCATTTTTATTCTTATTTTTATTTTGCATGTGTGCTATAATTGCCACTCAAAACATTCACCCAAAATCTTTATTTCACAAGCATCCACAGATGAGCTGTGCATTAGAACTACAGGGCCAAGCCTGTGGAAAATCAGACTTGCCCCACTGTTCCACAACAGCGCCCTCTGTCAGTCATGCAAAATATAGCAGCACCATTCACCACTGGAAAAAGAAAACTTCACTTCTTCACACTCACTTCACTCTCTCTGAGTCGACACAAACAATTAATGACAATCAAAAACACAGAAAATGGACATATATATATAAAGACACCCCCCTTTGACATTAATTGACACGAACAGACAAAAGAAACGAGGACAAATAATTGGGATCCCTTCCCCCCAAAACAATGATTCACCTTAACAAATGTAAAGAAATGCGACGCAAAATATCATAAAACAAATTAAACACAGGCCCAAGTGGCATCTCCAAGCTTCCGTATGCAACCCTCGTCGGCTGCTTCAAGTGTCACCACTGAGCTTCCGTACACAACCCTCTTCGGTTGCTCCATCCCTTTTATCTTTACTACAGACCTCATACGGCAACGCCCAGTGCGCGATTCCACTGCACTGATCCGCAAGTTCAGCGCAAGGCACACTGGGAGCTGTAGTTTTCACCTCAGCGTGAACTTCCCGCGACCCCTCCCCGCCGCGAGACTTCGGCCGCGTCCGATCTCTATGAAACAAGCGGCAGTCGTTTTTTCTACTCATGTGCGGGCATGAAACAAGTCGAACGACCTCTTCCAGCTACTCAAAGGATCGGACGCCCCGGAACCACTTTTCTAAACGAGACAGTGAAACAGGTCTCCGTGACTCCCACTAGTCACGCGGACGAATGAATCCGCCCCACGCAAACAAGCGGCCACAACCTGCCCCCACGGTCCGAATAGAAAACGTCTATCCCCCAAAAGTAAGTAATCAAAGCCTAAATGTTCGAGCACCTCGTGATTAAATGAAACCCGAACCACACACCCACAACGACACACACGAAGGAAAAAACACGAGCACGCGCCCCCCCCTTTCACGAGCACGCGCCTCGGCCCGACACCGAGCCGCCGGGACCGTCTCGCACACACACACACACAAGCGTCTGTTCAAACTGAAACCTGTGTCGTCAGAACAAGCCAAATACGTATATTTAACTTTAACTCTAAGAACCATAATACATCACGAGACTGAACTTCCTCTGTTTGCAGTTTAATTTGGGACTGTGGCCAAATAGTCGTTTCTGTTTAAAACACGGTCGACTCACCTCATGTAGTCATGTCACAGAGCTCCACTGCAAAACATCTGAAGAAAGTCATCGTCACACCCTCCAAATCAGAGAAAGAGAGAAGGCCAGACGTTCGGGGTCACCATGTTGAAGGGATTTCTCATGAGGTGTTCGAATGACCAGTCTCTCTTAGGAAAATGATGAAGATTTATTGACAGAAACACAGGTTTACAGGTTAACAGAGTTACATCATGAATAAGCAATTCTTTGTGCACAGAGAATTGTGAGCATTTTGACAGACCTGTCCTCGGCGAAGTCCCTCAAAGAATGCTGAAGATATCTGAGATGTTTTGGAGTATGAAGCTGCCGTTTGAGCTTCTCTGGTCTCTGATTGGCTCAGAGCACTGATAAGGCGTCCTGCAGCCTTTCTGCTTGTCAGTTCTATGACCTTGTAAATTTATAGCTTGGTGAGAAGTCTCTCGAAACTGTGTTCTTTGTTCTGCTTATCTGCTCAGTAAGAGAGTTTTAGAAATGTACCATTAGATGTGTCCTGTGTGCGATATTAATGTAAATTAATGTCCAGATCCTAGTATGTGTGTGGTTCATAAGTACTACTTATTTAGTAGTGTGATTCATTAATTGTTTGTGTGTCTGTGTGCTCTGATCTCCTCAGAAGGCCAAGAGAAGCACAAAGGGCATCTGCCCGCTTAGCATGTTATCTGCATCTGAACATCCTGTTTGTTAGATCTAAAAGTATGTCTTATAATGTTGTCTAATTGCATAAACATATGTAAAACAGTTGTGAATACCTTGATTATAGAGCACCCGTGTATTAATCATATACAGTAGTGTATTCGATTCAAATGAGATTAACATATAGAACTTCTAAACGTGTGTATTTCTCTTCACTGGTCAAATCAGAAATAAAACTGGAGCTCCGACTTCAACTACTGTGTGTTTACAGCGCGAGTGTCTCCAACATGGCGGTGCTTCCGGTATTGCGCAATCCGTGAAAGGGGTCTATAGAGCGTCCGCCACTGCTAAGGTTTTCCCTGGTGCATATTCAGCTACAGCGTTAAACCTCATAATGCCTCATCCTCATTCATTCAACCTTTATTTAGTCAGGTAAATCTTTTGAACCTCATGGGCTCATTTACGAAAGTGACCTGCTAAAACTAAAGAACAATGAACAGCAGTGATAGAATTTCCTTAAACAATAAACAAACAAACAATAGAAAACAAAAGAGAGAAAAAAACAAAAGAAAGTTTTTTTTTTTTTTTTTAACAAAGTATCAAAAAAACTAGCAAAACATCACCTAACTCATCCAAATGCTCCCAATGCTCTGTGTTTGCTGCTTACAACAGATGTCTGTCCCCACTAAACGTCTGCAGACGCGCAGTGGGAGGAGCGTGTCGTGGCTCCCTTCCCGGTCAGATCCGTGTTGTTTATGTACACTGGGCAGATAAAACCAGCTGTACGTGCCTCGTCAATACTTGTGTGTGTTTTCTACGAGCCGAACTGCAGCTCAAAAAGTATTTGTTGAGATTAAAACTTTTTTTTTTTATGTTTGGGGAGATGTACAGCAGCAACTTTAAAAATGCCAGGTTTTCCTACCGGATGCTGTTTTCGTCCACAGAAAGTCCCGTCGTCGTTGCGTCATCACATAGCAGAGTCTCTCCCGAGTGGTTGCTGATAATCTGCGAGCAGAAGAAGCAGGACAAACCCAGCTTCTACAGTGGCTGCTGGCTGCGCGCGCGTGCGTGAAAAGGGGCTGCCGGGTCCTGCTGCGCTGCTTGAAATGCGGAAGGCGCGCCGCGTCACGCCCCGCTGCTCCAAGATGCGCGGCCCCATAGACTTTCAATGTAAAGTGGCTGCTTCGGCTGCGCGAAAAGCGTTTGGTGAGGATTCAGCATAAGTCTCATCAACAGCCTCTGACATCTCACTGGAAAATTGTCCAAGTCTTTACTGTTAATGAGGGGCACTAAGGGCTTATGGTCAGTAATTAGTCTGAAGTTGTCGAGTCCAAACAGGTATTTGTCGAATCTTTCACACGCCCAGACGCCGGCTAGGCACTCTTTTTCAATTTGAGCGTACCTCGTCTCGGCGTCGCTCAGTCTTCTGGATGCGTAGGCTATGGGTTTCCACTGGTCTTTATGTTGCTGGAGAAGGACAGCGCCTAGTCCGTAGCTGCTAGCATCCGCCGACACGGCTGTTGGTTTGTTGACGTCGTAGAAAGCTAGGACTGGGGCTGCCACCAGCAGGGCTTTGAGCTTCTGAAAAGCCTCTTGTTGTGCATGCTCCCACAACCACTCTGTGTCTCTTTTTAGCAGTGCATAGAGTGGCTCACCCACTGTGGACAGTTCTGGAGCATATTTTGCCAGATAGTTCACCATACCCAGAAATCTTTTCAGTTCTGTTGTGTTGTTTGGCTGGGGAAAGTTCTCGATGCCTGTTACCTTTTCTGGGTCGGGCCGGACACCATTCCCGTCGATAATGTGGCCTAGAAAACGAACCTGAGCTTGTCTGAACTTGCACTTACGTTCGTTTAGCTTGAGGCCTGCCTCCTCGATGACTTTCAGAGCTTTGTCTAATCGTTGGTCATGGATCTCCTCAGTTTCTCCGTGGATGAGGATATCGTCCATGTAGACTTCTGTCCCTTCTAGTCCTACCAGAGTCTCTGCCATTTTCCTTTGAAAAATCTCTGGCGCGCTGGTGATCCCGAAAGGGAGACGCCGGAAAGCATACCTCCCAAATGGGGTGATGAAGGTGGTGAGCATTTTACTGTCCTCATGCAACGGCACTTGATAAAACCCGCTAGCTGCATCCAATGAAGTAAACACTCTTGACCCTGCGAGTTTAGGTAGTATTTCCTCAACAGTGGGCAGCACATACTTTTCACGTTTTACCGCTCTGTTAAGTCTCCGGAGATCTGCACAACAACGAACCTCCTGCTTGTTGGGTTTGAGGACAGGCACCATGGTTGCACACCACTCAGTCGGTTGAGTTACCTTTTCGATGATGCCTTCAGTTTCCAGCCGGTGTAGCTCTTTCTCTACCAGAGGAACGAGTGGAAGGGGTATTCGCCTCGCTGTGTGTACCGCATACGGTTGGGCGTCGTCCTGTAGGAGTATTTTCACTGGCTCAGTATTCAGCAGTCCTCCTGACCTGAAAACACCAGTCAGTTCATTCACTCTTTTCACAAGTCCCATGTTTACAGCTTCCTGACGACCCAAAAGACAGCTGACTCTCCCTCTAATAACATAGGCTTTAAATGAGTACACTTTTTCTTTGTACTTTGTCGTAGCCTGAAACAACCCCATGCAGCTGAGGTTCCCCCCTGGGCCAACCAAGCATGTATCTGGTGGGTCGAGCTCTATTTTTGGCTTCATCATTTTAAATGTTTTTAGGTTAATAACTGTGGCGTCTGCACCAGTGTCTATTTTAAAAGTTATTGGGACGCTGTGCACCTCCAGATTGACTGACCAGTCTTCCTGGCTGCTTATTTTCCCATTAACTTCACCCAAAAAATAAGGCTGCTTCACCTCCTCAGTGACTTCTCTCACTTGTTTTGAGTGACACGCACGCTCCCAGTGTCCCTGTCTGTGACACTTATTACACTTGCTCTTGAGTGCGGGGCATTTCTTAATGTCTGAGTGTTTGGGTTTTCCACATCTCCCACAGCTCTCTGATTTCTGTGCTGTTTGGTGGTCGCTGCCAGCCTGCCACTGTCTGTGTCGTCCGCTCCTCTCCACGTGTGGGCCGCTGTGACGACGCAGCGTGTTCACGTGAGCCTCGTGTGGGTTAGACTGAAGACTGACTTGCTTAGTGATCTCCTCTGCCTGCCGCGCCTGTTCATAAACTTCAGTTAATGTTAAGTCTGCTTTCAGCTGAAACCTGCGGGACAGTTCTTTATCTTTGATGCCCACCACCAGACGGTCTCTGATGTGCTCATCAATCCGTGTATGGTTCGTTCTTTGGTTATTCCGTTTCAAAATAAAAACCAAATAACCAAACAAGCTTTGGAATCCGTGTATGGTTCGTTCTTTGGTTATTCCGTTTCAAAATAAAAACCAAATAACCAAACAAAATCCTTGTATGGTTCGTTCTTTGGTTATTCCGTTTCAAAATAAAAACCAATTATTTGGTTTTTATTTTGAAACGGAATAACCAAAGAACGAACCATACACGGATTCTTTGGTTATTCCGTTTTTTCGTTTTAAAACGAAATTACAAAAACGGTTTTTAAACGGTTTTTTCGTTATTTCGTTTTTAAAACGAAATTAGAAAAACGGAATTGCCAAAAATAAAAAAAGGGTACGTTTTGTTTTGTTTGTTTGTTTAACTGCAACGGTTAAACCAAAGACGAGCTTTTATTTTGAAGTTATTCATTCGGACCTTAAACCGGAAATGAAGACCTCTGAGTGTAAAAAGGATACGTTGTCTTATTTAGAGGGAATCAACGCATTTAATTGAGAGCTGATGATCTAACCGTCAACAACATTGATTTAATGTTAATCTTTACTTCCGCCTCTCGACAGAGCAAGTCGCATATCTTTTTGCTCCAACCCTCCCTAAGTTTTCCTCTTCCTGCTTGCTTTTTGTCTCGTCTGTGATTCTTCAGTGCTCACTCGAACCAATTTGCGATGGATTTAATCAATTGGGCTGTTTCATCTATAGATAAGATTTTTTCCACGAAGCGAGCCGGGCCAGGAGAAGCGGTTTGCCCCTCTGACACGCACGCGGTCGGATACATCATGGACTCGTGGGGACAGTGGCAGCCTATGTGTTTGACCGTCCTGTCTGTCGAAGACGTGGAAGATTTGTGGATCATTGGATTATTGGTGGCAGCTGCTCTGTTTTTTGACGTGAGCGGAGCTGTCTGTTACTGGAAGATCAGGAAGACTTCGGCAGCTATCGGCGCGCTGGCCAAACTTCCTGAACAGCAAGAGACTCTGATCCGGGCTGTGAGCTCCTCAAGCCAGCTGTTGTACGAGCTGAACCGCACATTGGGAGCTGTGGACCACCGTGGTTCTGCTGTGCGTTTTGGGACTCGTTTACAGCCGCCCAGCAGTAATCAGGGCACGGATGGAGGTTCGTAGCTTCGGAAACTCATTTGATTCGGCTATTTGGACCTGAACAGCACCTGGACTCTGGAAGGCTGCAATCAAAAGAACACTGTGGCCTATTGAAGATAAACAATACTATCTAGTCTAGTTTCTGCACGACCTTGGAAAACAAGAAGGCTGTGCCGGGAACTCCTCTCCTGGAGTGAAGCTGAGAGACACTGCTGACCCCCCCCCCCCCTCCTGAGGTCTCTGGGAGTGCACTCGGAGGCGCCGAGCTGAGACAACTGCTGAACTGTGCTTATCTGAATGTTACTCACAGACTCTTTGATCTCCTTGCATGTCGTCAAATCTGCAACAATGTCTCGTCTGGCTGTGCTTTTGCTGATAGAGTTTTGGGGACTTTATCATAGAGTGTCTTAAAGGTTCAGTATGCAGTTTCTGTAGAACTGCAGCAGTTAGAAATATTTTCAACAGGCAAAGCATTCTGATCCCTCCCCCTCAGAGCCATATGTGGCTCTGCCCCCTTGTGGTCTGTTGAATTTCAAATTCAAGCTCTGTTTTTATTGGCTGATTCAAATTCAAGCTCTGTTTTTATTGGCTGGTTACAAACTCTGTTTTTATTGGCTGGAAAATGGCGGGTCACCTTTTCTTTTTAGAAATGCTTATTTACCACCTGGAGAAGCAAGGGGACAATATTTTTTTTAATTTTTTTTCAGAGATTACCTGGCTAACATCAGTCTGTCAGGAGGTAGTGACAGAGTGAAGAAATATGTTCATAAAAAAAGCTACATACTGCAGCTTTAAGGCAATCTTTGATAGACTCTTTTTTTGAATATCACAAATGATACCTATTGTGTTTCTCCTTTTTCCATATCTGTTGACCTTCATCTGGAGACGGATGAGCTCGGCCGCGCAGAAGAACATGTGGTACACATGTCATGTGTTTGTCATGTGTTTGGAAATGCTGCAGCTTACACACTCTCCCTCTTCTGGATGACTGTGCTTACATAATTACGCTGTATTAATTAATTGGTGCAATGTTAATCAATAAATCTCTTATCTCTTATCTCTCTTATCTTAATATTCCAAGTAAGTAATTAAATCATTACATTTGATAAACTTCTGTGTATGTTTAACAATAATTGACCGTAGGCTAATGCTAATGCTAACGTTTCTCGCTGAGGTCCGTTTACTCATAGATTAGTTTTTTAATTAATCTTATGTTTATGTTTGGAATCATTGGCATCAAGTGTTGTGGAATTTGGAATAACACGTAGGGCGAATACGACATCAGAAAATTTACATTTTAAGTAATTAAAAAACAAGTGTGTTATGGGCAAACCACACGGTTTTATAACAAATCAATTTATTATTTACCATTTAGATACTCTTTTTTTCTTTCTTTCAGGTGCGTGCAGACTCTGTTTTATTGACAGCTGATGACAACAGAGGTGTGTCGCCTGATGCTTTTGACACTTTTGAACTAAGAGGGAAAAAAACAGGTATCCTTCACCTGCATTATACGTTCCCAACAACTTTAATCATCTTTTAAAACATAAATAGTTTTATAAATGTTTATGATGATATCAATCAAGTCAACTCCACAATTCTGTTTCCTGATTTACAACACAGCTCCTTCAGACTAGTTCTAAATTAAGGTTTTACAAACATTTACATTCCCTTCAGGTTATAATGACTCTTTTTTGTAATTGTAATTGAATATTTGGGGGTAATATTTTTATGAGTTTTATACATGACTTGTAAAATACTATGTTCAACCAAATCATAACATTTTAATAATTTCAATTGATGAAATAATCTATTTGTTGGGTGACCATAGCACTTCCTACTAATAATTCTTATAGGTCTTTTTTGTAAAATAAAAACATGGTTTGTAATTGTTTTGCATGCTTTTCCCCAAACTTCATTACAATAGATTAAATATGTACTGGAGGCAGGAGGGAGAACTCTTGGTGGAGAGCAACGGGAAATGACGGTGGGAGGGAGGGGAGGGGGCAGGGGAGCAAGAAGGAGGAAGAGGAGGCCACGCTGTGATGCAACACCTCTCCTGGCCTCTGGGGGGGTCCGACATCTGGAGACACAAGGACTCCGCTCAGTCCATACGGCAGAGAGTGAAGTGCTGCCACCCTGGGGTGGAGCGGAGGAGGTAACATCTGGGAGGCAGCCATCTGGGCGGCGGCATCTTGCTGTGAGGCGCAGGACGCCAGGTGAGAGAGGAGGCGGGACTGCAGGGGGTCAGCCAAGGCCACGCCCTCCACTGCGCTCAGATACCAGGAAACCTCCATCATGCACTCCCTGAAACCCAGAGACAGGAAGTCCAGAGCATCCAAGAAACCTGCAGAAGAAGAGGAGACACCTGAGGTCATGTCAGCAACAGGGGACGGTCCAAAACATCTGTCCAAGACCAGGGGATGGTCTGAAACTTCTGTTCAACACCTCAAAACCAGGGGACGGTCCAAAACATCTGTCCAACACCTCAAAACCAGGGGACGGTCCAAAACATCTGTCCAACACCTCAAAACCAGGGGACGGTCCAAAACATCTGTCCAAGACCAGGGGATGGTCTGAAACTTCTGTTCAACACCTCAAAACCAGGGGACGGTCCAAAACATCTGTCCAACACCTCAAAACCAGGGGACGGTCCAAAACATCTGTCCAACACCTCAAAACCAGGGGACGGTCCAAAACATCTGTCCAACAAAACCAGGGGACGGTCCAAAACATCTGTCCAAGACCAGGGGATGGTCTGAAACTTCTGTTCAACACCTCAAAACCAGGGGACGGTCCAAAACATCTGTCCAACACCTCAAAACCAGGGGACGCTCCAAAACATCTGTCCAACACCTCAAAACCAGGGGACGCTCCAAAACATCTGTCCAAGACCAGGGGATGGTCTGAAACTTCTGTTCAACACCTCAAAACAAGGGGACGGTCCAAAACATCTGTCCAACACCTCAAAACCAGGGGACGGTCCAAAACATCTGTCCAACACCTCAAAACCAGGGGACGGTCCAAAACATCTGTCCAACACCTCAAAACCAGGGAACGGTTCGAAACATCTGTCCAACACCTCAAAACAGTCTGGACAGTCATCTCAATGTGTAACTGGCTGCTAGACTTCCTGACCGGGAGACCACAGGCAGTACGGGTCGGGAGTAACACATCTAGCACCATCACATTGAATACAGGGGTCCCACAAGGATGTGTGCTGAGCCCCCTTCTATTCACCCTGCTAACACACGACTGCACACCATCGTACAGCTCCAACCACTTCATCAAGTTTGCAGACGACACAACAGTGGTGGGTCTCATCAGCAACAACGATGAGACGGACTACAGGAACGAGGTGAGCCGCCTGGCCTTGTGGTGCGGACACAACAATCTCACTCTCAACGTGGAGAAGACAAAGGAGATTGTTGTGGACTTCAGGAAGAGGGATGCCCAACATGCCCCTCTGACCATCAACAGCACCGCAGTGGAGAGAGTAGACAGCACCAAGTTCCTGGGAGTGCATGTCTCAAAGGACCTGTCCTGGAGCAGGAACACTGCATCACTGGCCAAGAAGGCTCACCAGCGTCTCTACTTTCTCCGCAAGCTGAAAAGGGCTGGAGCTTCAACCCCCATCATGTGCACCTTCTACAGAGGTGCCATAGAAAGTGTCCTGACCAGCTGCATCACGGTGTGGTTTGGTGCATGTACTGCATCATGCCGCAAGAGCCTCCAGCGCATCGTGAGAGCAGCTGAGAAGATTGTCGGCACCTCCTTCCCCTCACTACAGGACTTACACAGCAACCGCCTCACTCGGAAAGCCCTCTGCATGGCAGGTGATCCCACACACCCACTACACAGCTGCTTCAGCCTGTTGCCATCAGGGAGGAGACTGAGGAGTCTCCAGGCTCGAACCAGCAGACTGAGAGACAGCTCTGTTCATCAGGCAGTCAGGATGCTTAACTCTCTGCCTGCTCTGCCCCCCCTCCCACTTGTACTGCCTTAACACAA
The DNA here is from genome assembly GCA_038048925.1 of Garcialebias charrua. NCBI lineage: Eukaryota > Metazoa > Chordata > Actinopteri > Cyprinodontiformes > Rivulidae > Garcialebias > Garcialebias charrua. The sequence goes on from JBBPBX010032534.1 coordinate 29,256, forward strand.
AAAACTTTCACACATTACCACACAACACAAAGATTTTAACACTGGACTCTGTGTCATCAAAACGGGTTATTCACTCAACACATGGTCATGTGCTCATTCAGTTTGCACTACTTCTATTTGCACTAATGTTTGTATTACATTACTGCCTATAGTCACACTACTGTTTACATCTACATTTACACTACTGCCGATATATATATTCTTTTTACTAGCCTTATTGCATATGTCACTTTAACTCTATACCAATATCAACTACCTCATACATATACTGTGTACATAAACTTCATATGCTGTTTTGTCACTTTATTACAAATGTCAATGTCAGAACCTTCATTTTATTTTATAGATACCGGTATACTTTTTATACTTTTATACTACTATGCTAAAACCCAGGACAGTATCACACTTTTATTATTTAATTTTATGCTTATTAAATGTTTTAATGTTTAAATGGTTATTGTTGCACCGAGGGACTGAGAGAAACGCAATTTCAATCCTGTGTATGTCCTGTACATATTGCAGTTTTGACAATAAAGTTGACTTTTTGACTTTGACTTGAAAACCAGGGGACGGTCCCAAACATCTGTCCAACACCTCATAGCCTGTGTTAAACCACAGTTAGTTGTCTAATTGTTTGTAGACTTCAGAAGGAACAAACACACCCCACTGAACATAAGTGGATCTGCAGTGGAAGTGGTCTCCAGCTACAAGTACTTGGGTGTACACCTGAATGATAACCTCAGCTGGAGCAACAACACCACCAGCCTGATCAAGAAAGGTCATCAGAGACTCTACTTCCTCAGACGGCTGAGACGAGCTGGTCTGAGCAGCCCAGTCCTCACCTCCTTCTACAGGTGTGCAGTGGAGAGCATCCTGTGCTCCAGCATCAACGTGTGGCATGGAGGCTGCACAGTTGCAGAGAGGAAAGCTCTGCAGAGAGTGGTGAAGGCTGCACAGAAGTCTGTTGGAGTCAGTCTCCCCACCATCACAGACATTTACACCTCCAGATGCAGGAAAAGAGCCACCTGCATCATGAAGAACCCACTCACCCAGCACACACACTCTTTGCCCCACTCCCCTCAGGAAGGAGGTTGAGGAGCATCAAATGTAGAACCACTAGACTGAGGAACAGCTTCTACCCTGAGGCTGTTAGACTCATGAATAAATAAATAATAAGAATAAACACTGTGAAATATCTTGTTGCTGTGTTCATTTGTGTTTATCTGCTCATACAGACTCATGTTCGTGCTGCTGTTTGGAGTAATGTTATTCTATGATATTAGTGCTTAGTGTATTTTTAGTTGATGTTTTTCTTAGTTCATATCTTAGATGTTATTACTGTTTTTCTTTTACTTTTTCTTGTTTGATGTAACTGGGACCCTGTGTACATAATCTCATTTCATCACATGTACCACATGTGGTGTGAATGACAATAAAGATTCTCTGACTCTCTAACAATGTAAAGTCAGGTCATCTGGATGGATTTTTTTTGTTGAACATTTCATCTTTTATCTGAAAGTCTTCTTCAGTCTGAGGAGCTGCAACAAACTCAGTCTTATAAATAGCACCTTCTCACAGTGGATCAACCAGTTGGCTGATGACAGCCAAAACCAGCTGCTCACGTGATCAAGGAGGACCATCAGCCTAACGATGGATCGATAGCACCCTGATGGTTGTTTGCTATTCACAGAGGGCTGAGTGATACTGGCAACAGTACAGTACTGTATACAGTAATTATATCTAATAGCAAGAGGCTCAATGGGACTGACCTTTATAAACAAAGGTTGAATGAATGATACTAGCAATGACAGCATTGTAAGAGGGGGACAGTGCTCCCTCCACTCACACAGACCAGTATTTACAGTTTGACTCCCATCACCCTCTGGAGCACAAGTTAGGAGTCATCAGGACTCTGTACCACAGAGCAGACAGCGTCCCCACTAACTCAGGAGCCAGACAGAAGAGAAATCACACACAAAACAGGCTCTAGAGAAATGTGGATATCCTAACTGGGCCTTCCTGAAAGAAGAAACCCAAACAGGACTCCAGCAGCCATCAGGTGAAAAGAAGGAACCCAGACCCAGACCAGTGGTCATTCCAGATGTTGCAGGAGTTTCAGAGACATTGAGACGTTTATTTTCTAAACACAACGTCCCAGTGGCTTTTAAACCCAAAATACATTAAAGACTGGTTCATCCCAAAGATCCAGTCCCCCGGCACAAACAGAGTAATATTGTGTATGTTGTTCAGTGTCAGGAGGGTGATCAGTCTTACATCGGGGAAACTAAACAGCCACTGGCCAAAAGGATGGACCAGCACAGAAGATCAACATCATCAGGTCAGGACTCTGTGGTCTACACTCATCTCCAGGTCAGAGGTCACTCTTTCAGGGATGAAGATGTTCACATCCTTGATAGAGAGGAACGATGGTTTGAGAGAGGAGTAAAGGAGGCCATCTTTGTGAAAAGAAACCGTCCATCATTAAACAGAGGTGGAGGCCTCCGGGTTCAACTGTCCCCCTCTTACAATGCTGTTATTGCTAGTATCACTCAGCCCTCTGTGAATAGCAAACAACCATCAGGGTGCTAACGATCCATCGTTAGGCTGATGGTCCTCCTTGATCATGTGAGCAGCTGGTTTCAGGCTGTCATCAGCCAACTGGTTGATCCACTGTGAGAGGGTGCTATTTATAAATTATAAGATTGAAGGCCCCAAAAGACTTCATCCAAAGTTCTGAAACTGGCTCTCATTGTTGTAGTTGCGTGACGAAAATTGTGTCATTTTGTTCTCAAAGTAGCTCCGCCCCTTATCGACACAAGGCCTTGGCCAAACTTTTTCTCACAGGCGTACTGTATTTTCCGGTGTATAGGTCGCACCATTTTATGGTTTTTTCAAGGCCTGCGACCTATACACAGGTGCGACCTATATATGGCTTGTTTTCACTTTCGGCGAAACAAATTTTAAAATCCAGCTCATTTCACAATTACGTTCATTTATTAAGGAAAAGTTCAGCTCAGACACATATTTGCTATAATTTTTATCAAACAAATAATTGTTTTTAAGTGTTAATCTTCTTAAAAGCCTTGCTGTGCGCTCCTGTGGCAGACATTTGCAGCAGAGCTAAACGTAGGTGCGACCTATCCACAGTATTCCTGAGGGTGTCACTGTAGAAGCGAATGTGCATTGAACTTCCTGTCCGACACCGGAAGTGCCTTATTCCATAGGTGGAGTATGGATCGCGGGTGTTTTTGAAAGTTATTTTCATTCATTTTATCGGAGCAAACACAGCTTTTGTTTAAACGGAACGTTTACTGAAATGTCCTACCGGGGTTCAGGTACCTGCTGTGCTGTTCGCGGCTGCACCAACAACCGGACCAAGCTAAATCTTTGGCTAAAACAACAGTGTTTTCAACACGGACCCAAAACAAAGAAAGAGTGTTCCTGCATCCTTCTCTATGGCTGTGTCTGCGCGATCAGGTAACATCTGTAATTTCTTTTTATTCAGGGAGGGTTTATTAATGAGAGTTTTGGATGATTTACTGTCTTAAAATGATATATGTCAGGCGCGACCAGTGTTACAGAACACCGTGACTTTTAGCCGAGATAGCTGCTAACAAACCTTAGCCGAGAGGCCGGAGCAAACGCGTTGCTATTTATGTATTTTTAAATTATGTCTGCGCGATCAGGTAACGTCTTTTTATTCGGGGAGGGTATATTAATGAGAGTTTTGGAAGATTTACTGTACAGTTAAAGTAAGTACGAGGCGACCAGTATTTTTAGCCGAGATAGCTGCTAACAAACCTTAGCCGAGAGGCCGGAGCAAACGCGTTCGCTATTTATTTATTTTTAAATTATGTCTGCGCGATCAGGTAATTTCTTTTTATTTGTCCCTCCTCTTTTAAGAAAACGAGTGGTGTTCCCACATTTTTAATGAACTAAAACAACAAAGTTTGGACTGTCTTCAACTGTATTACTCGCATGTAAACAAACGGTGTTTCCGGTCAACCGGAAGTCGTGTGCACATTTCGCGCAAAGCATCATGGGGCATAGGAATACTGTGGATACACCAGTGCGACCTATCTAGGGATGTTTCCAATCTATTGGTGATAATTGGACAATGCGACCTATACACCAGAAAATACTGTAAGTGCCAAGTACAGTATTATGTGACTGATCAGAAGTTTGTGGTTGTGTTCATCAATGTGGAAATGTGCTTGAACAATCTGATGTACAACTCTTCAAACACAAGTGGCTCAGTTGGTAGAGCTGCTGCATCTCAGCGAGAAGGTTGATGAACCAAATCCTGGATGGGCAGAGAGTTTGCTAGCCTGGTTTAAACCAGACCCATGTCCTTCACTTCGCTTTGGACTAGGGTCTGGCATCTCTGCCATAGACAACGATTTCTCCTGGAGATTTTTGAATGGACCAATCAGAGAACAGGAGGCAGAGTTTTGTTAGTTTAGCCTGGCGAGGTCCAGGCTATCAGATAAATTGCTCAGAAACCACTCGGTGGATATTTTTTCTGCCACCAGTGTGTAATTATATGTCTTTAATTTACTGACTGTTGGCCTAGATG